>RCUC01025986.1:0-22503 GCA_003697995.1 Taxidea taxus jeffersonii
GCTCGAGTGCCACCATTAATGGGCTCTGTCCTTGCCTCATCTGTTGGTCGACCCTGCAGGAGGACCTCCTGCCCGCCCGCCCCAGGCTGTCTCTGTAGCCCGGCCGAGGGTGAGCTGAGCCATCCGTCCGCGGCCAGCGGTCAGCCCCACCTGACTCAGCTCCGGGCTGGTACACAGCCACGTGGGCAAGAGCCTCATCTTTGGAGTCAGGAAGGCTGAGTTGTAGTCCCAGACCTGCGTCTGACTCCGGCGCAGTCTTCTGACCTCTGAGTCTCGGTCTCCTCCTCTGCGGAGAGGGTATAATAGCAGCGCTGCACGCACATCTGGGGCGAGGGTCCCGTTGTGGGCATTTAGACCCGCAGCTGGCACGCAGCCAGCGCTGAGATGCAGAGAGGAGACCAAACGTTCATCTCCGAGTACTGTGCTCCCAGCACGAGCATTACGACTTTTCATCCCCAGCTGCTTTAGAGGTAAGTATATTTATTTTTCAAATGGAGAAACTGAGGCCTAGGGTATTGCTTTCGAGTTTATCGCTCTGACGGAAGCTGCCATGTGGATCGGCTCCTCGACCTGCCCTGGAGACCTGCAGCAGCTGAGCGGTGAGGGAGGAAGAGGGGAGCCGAGGAGACGGGTGAGCCCAGAGCCCAGAGCTGCAGGAGAGACCTGCAGTGCACTTACACTCTTGCATCAGGCTCCCCAGATGGGCCGGGGGTCACGGCAAAGGCCGCTGTCCTCTAGATGTCAGCCCCTTCCAGCTCTGGCAAGTCCAGAGCCTCTAAGACGCCAGGATCCGGCTCTGCGTCTCTGCTGCTTCATATAAAACACACCGCGCAGGGTCTGGGGGATTTGCTGGGGCAAGAAGAGGAAGGAGGGGAAGTTTCCATGGCACCCCTAGGCCTGTGGAGGAGGGAAGGGCACACGAGTCACTCACATCCTGGGGGGTCAGTGGGAGCCAGAAGGGACGGACAGAGCTTTGGGATTGCGTAGACTTAAGTCTGTCCCAAGGCCGCCTCTTACCACCTGTGACGTTCGTTGAACAAGTAACTTCTTCTCTAAGGTGGGCTTAGTAACCCCTGCCTCGCTGGGTTGTTGTGGAGATTCAATCAATACTAACACATTTCCAGCGCTTGGAACCTTCAGCATGGAAAAGATCTAGAAATAAAAATGGGCAGTCTTTAGAGAAAAGTACAGCCACTTCCAAAAAGAGTCTGGCAGTTTCTCAAAATGTTCAGTATGCAGTTACCCCAGCATCCGGCCAATCTACTCCGAGGTCCCCAACCAAGAGAAGTAAAAACTTCGGTCCGCATAGAACTGGTCCCGGACTGTTCACAGCAGCACTCCTCACAGTAGCCAAAAGGGCAAGATAATCCAGATGTCCATCTCCTTACCGACCTGTCAATGAGACATAACAGAGCCACACAATGGAATATTATTCAGCCAGAAAAAGGACTGAGGACGTTAGGACATGGATGAGCCTGGAAAACATGGCACCAGGGGAAAAAAGCTGGTCCCAAAAGACCACACGTTGCGTGATTCCGTTTATGCAAACTGTCCAGAGGAGGCAGATCCAAAGAGACAGGCCGGGGTTGCCCAGGGCTGGGGGGATCGGGAGCGTGGGGAGGGGTAGTGGCTAAAGGGTATGGGGTTTCTTCTTGGGGTGATGAGATGTTCTAAAACTGATTGGTACACAACTCTGAGCAACTACTGAGTTGTATACTTTGAATGAGTCAACTATCAGCTGTGCATCCTTTTTCCAGGGGCACCTGGGTGGCTCAGTGGGTTAAGGCCTCTGCCTTCGGCTCATGTCATGATCCCAGGGTCCTGGGATCGAGCCCCGCATCTGGCTTTTTGCTCGGCGGGGAGCCTGCTTCCTCCTCTCCCTCTGCCTACTTGTGATCTCTGTCTGTCAAATAAATAAGTAAATAAAAAAATAAATCTTTAAAAAAAAAAAAAGCTCCTTTTTCCAGAAAGCATGGCCATACCAAATCAATAAGCATCATTCTCAAATATGACATTCGAGGCAAGACCTTCGTTGCATAACCAGCTTTTCCAGTTATATCCTAGTAACAAGGAGGACGGGTTCCTATCGAACCTGTACAAGGCACATAAAGTTAGGGAGTTGGCAGAGGACCCTAACTCTGCCAGCATTTCTGAATTCAGGTATTAAAAACCAAACCAGATAAAAATTCCAAGTTTGTCCTTCCTTAACGCCTCATGTTCTGGAATTCACTGACATGTTACTTGAGGACAGCCATCAGGGCTCTTCAAGGAAGGACTGGCTTATTAATGCTAAGGGGTTATTAACATGCAACACATTCTCTGTTCTCTTCAATCGTATCTGTAAACTAGCATTTAAAAAAAGTCTCAGTTTCCGTTTCCCATACAGAAAACTCATGGTTCTACCCATAAAGTCAAGTGCTCTTTGGGATCTTTCATAATTGTGAGGTAAAGGTATCTGGAGACAAAAAAAAAAAAAAATCTGAGAAATTTTCTTCAGGACAAAACTGTTTTCCCTGAAAAATAGAAGCATGTATACAATTGTTTTTCTCCATCACTTATCCAAAGGAACTTCCTTTTCATAGCAAACTGGAGGACGGTTGCCTGAGACTTGCTACCACACACCGTATCTTAGCAAACAGGCAGAACTCATGAATCCCCAGAACATTCTATTCTAGCCGCATCTCTCCCTTAAAGAATCTCTGAAAGTAGCAAAAATGTCCATGTTCATTAATATACCCCAATGTACTTAAAAATATGAAGCAAAGGTCTATAAATTTAAAATTATGCTTAGCAATCGATGTTTTGCTCTTCACCTTGTCTTAGAAATGATTCCGGCATCCAAAGATTATCCACTGATTAATCCCGTATTGGTCTGAAGGTTTTAGATCTTGGAAATTATCTGCAAGCTGACACCCTACAAAACATAATCACTGTTGAAATGGAGTTTTTCAGAATGATTCATTTTAGTGGAACACAAATCTCAGGGTCATGAGCTCAAGCCCCAGATTGGGTTCCACGCTATGCATGGACCCTACTTAAATATTCTGGAAAGCGGTATGGAGGTTCCTCAAAAAGTTAAAAATAGAGCCACTTTACAACCCAGCAATTGCATTACTAGGTATTTACCCAAAGGATGCAAATGTAGTGAACCAAAGGGACACCTGCACCCGAATGTCTATAGCAGCAATGTCCACAATAGCCAAACTGTGGTTAGAGCCCAGATGTCCATCGACAGGTGAATGGATAAAGAAGATGTGGCATATGTATACAATGGAATATTACTCAGCCACCAAAAAGGATGAAATCCTACCATTTGTAACAATGTGGATGGAACTGGAGGGTATTATGCTGAGTAAAATAACTCAATCAGAGAAAGACAATTATATGGTTTCACTCATATGTGGAATTTAAGAAACAAAACAGAGGATCACAGGGGAAGAAAGGGGAAAATAAAGAAAATGAAATCAAAGCAGAAGACAAACCATAAGAGACTCTTCACCACAGGAAACAAACAAGGGTTGCTGGAGGTGAGAGGGGTGAGGGATAGGGTAGCTGGGGGATGGGCATAAAGGAGGGCACATGTTGGAATGAGCAGTGGGTGTTTTAAGCAACTGATGATCCACTGACCTCTACATCTAGAACTAATGATTCGCTGTACATTAACTAATCGAATTTAAATAAAACAAGTTAAAAATAGGGCACCTGGGTGGCTCAGTGGGTTAAACCTCTGCCTTCGGCTCAGGTCATGATCTCAGGGTCCTGGGATCGAGTCCCGCATCGGGCTCTCTGCTTGGCGGGGAGCCTGCTTCCTCCTCTCTCTCTGCCTGCCTCTCTGCCTACTTGTGATCTCTCTGTGTCAAATAAATAAATAAAATCTTTTAAAAAACAAGTTAAAAATAAATAAATGAATAAGAAAAGACATTTTATTTTTAGTAAATCAAAATGATTAAACCAGTTTCATTTGCCAAAGAATTACCTTAATTACATGGGTTCCTCAAATGCTTTCTAGTTTGAGTAACATAGTAAAAGTATTAGAAGTTTAATGTTCTTGTTTTCTAACAATTATAGGAAATAATCTCTGTAAGTGTTTATCTCTGTAAGCCAACCAGATCCTCACTCCTTTAATTTAAGAGACTTTGCAATTTAATTTATGAATATCATCTGGAGATAGGAAAACATCAAATACGAAAGGAATGGTAGAGTTCTTTCTGAATTAGACACACAGACACAGATGTCCCTAGAGGAGGACCTACAGCTTCAACTCTGCCGTTTTAATCACCATTTATAAAAACTCACAGATCCAAATATCAAAGATATTTTGGTCTTCTTTCCTGGTAGGCACACGATTCTTAGTTGATATGCCCTGAAAATAGCCAAATAGAGAAACAAAAGACTGCTTATAGGTGAGCTCCTACTTTCAACTGGCAGTAATGGCCTTTCTAGGTGCGGGCCTGCCCTCGAATTTCGGGGTTCTCTTTGCTTGTCCTTGTGGAGCCAGAGTGTCTGGGAACACATCTCCCTTGGAACATCCCCTCCTTCACTGAGTGAGGGGTGTGAGCATGTAAATACTCCGGTTCCTTTGATTCTGATCAGGACTTTCCGAGTGGACCCTACACTGTCCCAGAGCTCTCGGTGGGACTGGTCAAAGTTGCCCTTGGTGGGAAACAGCTTAACATCACATCCTACCTTAGATCCTTTTCCTGATCCAAGGTCTCCATGCCCCTGCCAGGTTTTCCTGGACTCATTTCCCAGTAAACCTCCCTTCTATACAAATTCTCTCCTTGGAAGCTGCCTCCAGAGAGCCCACCCTCAAGGTGTACCTAATATGTGTCTCATGTTTAGTAGCTGAACCCTGGGTATATGCAGGGATTATTTTATATAAACAAGAAAAAGCCTCCATTTCTAAACTGTCCTTATGGGTAGGGGTGATACCCTGCTAGAAAAAAGTTCTGGGTAATGAGATGTGAAAAGTCTAAGAAGTGAGAAGAAAAAAGGAAGGCATGCCTTTTTTGCTCCTTTCTACTTCTGTCAGGCTGGAATAGAGGCATGAAGGCTGGCACCCCAGCAGCCATATTTGATGTTGACTTTGAAGATAAGAGACCAAGAATTGAGGATGGCAGAGCCCAGAACTGGAGGTACCCAAGTGCCACCCTACCAGTCCCCAGCTATCTCCCTCTAGATGTTTCCAACCTAATTTCAGCCATATACAGCAGGTCTTCATCCTAATTGATGCAAGGCTCAAATTCAGGTCCCTCTGATGCAAAAGTTAGCATCTCCAACCCAGAAGCAATGCGGAACTCAGGAACATTTTTGCATATATTTTTCTAATTTAGTCTGTCTCAGAACTTTAGAAACCAAAAGCCAAAATGCTAAACTGTGACTAAAAAGAAGAACCGTGTTGCTGGGGTATTTTCGGCTTGTGTTCAGATGTTCCGTTGTGCATGGAGGTCTTTTATGAATATCCCCACTGAGTTGCCTGCTATTTCTAATGTTCCTCAAGCTGTTGCTGGGCACCACCTCCTAACACAGCACGACTGTTACAGATTACGGTCGGCATGCTGACCTTGGTGGAGAATGCCGCTGCGTTCACACATTTGAGTGGGAACTTGCAGCACGGGGAATCCTTAGCCGTGGCCCTCGGGTCATTTGGCATGCACAGAGAATATAAGCGCGATGTTTCAAAACTTTGCTTCACACCTTCTAGCTGATCGATAAATAAAGAGCTTTTCAAGATAGTTCTTTTCTTTAAGATTTCATTTATTTATTTGGCAGAGAGAGCACATACAAGCAGGGGGAGCTGCAGAGGGAGAGGGAGAAGCAGGCTCCCCACTGAGCAGGGAGCCCGACGTGGGGCTCGGTCCCAGGACCCCAGGATCATGATCTGAGCCAAAGGCAGACGCTTAACTGACTGAGCCACCCGGGACCCCCTCGAGATACTTGTTTTGGTTAACAGAAAGGTCATGAGCTGCCAAGAGCATTTGCTTGAGTGATCACTTGCTTTATTGGGGATCAAATTGCCTGTGTTCTCTTAAAGAGAAAGGAAAGAAATGTGCCCCGTGTTGTAGGGCATAACTTTGGACTCAGGTGGTGGAGGGGGATGAGACAGTGAATGTGCACATGGACGACAGCCAGACCAGATATGAAAGTGGAATTCTGACCCACGCTCTTCAGAATCCAGTCCAGGAGACCAGACTGCTGTCTGCGAGTCCGACTTGTAGGAAGCTAGACTTCCATCTCTTGTAGTCACACAGGACGGCAGACATTAACCCCCGAAGCAATCACCGCAGAGTGGCCGGGATGTGAGCAATAACCCACGCCTTCCCGAGTTTCTGTCCCTTTTCCCAAGTTAGGACCTGCCAGAGATGGTCCAGTGTGCTCCCCCAGCCACCCACATAGGTCACCCTACTCCTTGTTAGCCAGCCTCCAGCTGCCCTGGGCCACCAGCCTCCAATCCGAGCCCACCGGAAGCCTTCCCTTCTCCTGCTATGAAGCTTTCCCGCTCTTCTGCCTACGTCTGAGTCTCGGCCAAAATGTAAGAGATGGTAGCTGACTGCCTCCTACAACAGGCTCTGAATAGATGGCCCTCGCTTTGGGAGAGAAATGGATTTGACTTCAGACTGCCCCTCACTGCCTGTATGACTCCTGGCACTTGACCTTGAAAAAGGCACTTGACCTTGTTCAGACTGACAGTCCTCACCTGCGAAATGGGCCAGCAAAGGTGACCACGCAGCGTCTCTTTAATCTGTAAGGAGGCGGTGCTGCAGATCGTCCTGCCTGATGATGACACAGAACTGGCATGCAGGCAGTGAGGGATCCTTCTGCATTGCTAAAGTCACTTCCTACAAATCAGTTCTGTTATTTTCAGACTTTTTTCCTTTCTTTCTTTCTCTCTCTCTCTCTTTCTTTCTTTCTAAGGAATGCTGGGTAAATAATTCTTTTCCCTATTTACATGGCAGTTTGCAGTTTGCACAGGATTTGCCTGTCCGTTATTTTATCTGTCCCTCCCAGCAGCCAGCTGGATTCTGATCAGCCGCGACGTCGTTGGGGACGTGAGGCCAGAGCAGAGCTGGTTGGACAGTTGCCTCACTAGTAAGGGCTGTGCAGGCAGAGTCAGGCAAAGGTGGGGGCTTGTCCCCACCCTGTCCCTGTGAGCACAAAGACGCAAACCAAACATATTTGCTTGGCTCCTGGCTGTATGTGTCTAGGATTTGCAGCCTTCCAGTATGGAACGTGGGTCTTGATTCAGAGTAGACCCTCCACCCACGACGCTGCCAATTCCTGGGCTTTCCCCAAGTGCCGCCTGGGCTGGTTCTCAGGGCCAACTTCTAGTTCTAGAAAGGTCTGTCGTGCTAACACTCTGTTATCAATGCAGCAGGGACCATTCCCGATGGAAGTGGGATGTCGGTCCTCTTGAGCATCTTATGCTAGAGGGACAGAGATGTCCGGGCCCCTCTTTGTCAGCCACCTCCTTCCTGCCCCTAGAGACTCCATGCAAGGGAGTGCAATAGTGCCATAGGAATCAAGGCCACTTTTTCAAGATCTGAGTTCCTGTGGTCACAAACCAAGCCCTACCCCACCCCTAATGGCAGTGCTGGACCAGTGATTTCAGCAGAGCTCAGCGCCCTGTTCAATGAATGGGGAACCCAAGTGAGGGCCTGCCTAGGTCTCAGTAGGGGCTCAAGAGGGAAAGAGAATAGAGGCTTGTGACTTTAAAGGTACCCAGTGCAAAAACACAGACCCATGATTACCATGGGTTCTGGCCAAGGGACAACCAGCTCAGCCCTCAGGAGTGACCAGGGAACAAGGAAAGGGGAACATTTGGGGCACACTTTGAACTGGAAGAGACCAAAATATGTGCTGTACCTTTGGGGATGCGTTATAGCTAAGATGTAAAGGCATCGTACACAGAAATGCAACCCAGCCGTTCTAACCACGCCATGGATTACCTCACCTTCTTCTCTGGAAAAACTCTGTGTCCTTCCCAAAGCAACATATTGTGGATTCCCTTGAAATGAAGGTTTGTCATAAGATGAACTTTGTCATCAACAGCTGTTATTGAGTGTCTGCCATGGGCCCGTCGTGAGAGGCCCTATGGCCTTGGGATGGAAAAGCTCCCAGATTTGCTGTTGGAATGCAGATCAACACAGGGCTGCCAATATCCTTTGATGGCCCTCCTAGAGACTGGCCAGTTCTCTCTGATGACTTGGGGTGGTGCTGGGCAGGGAAGGTTGACCTTCAGCTGCATTTGGAAGATAAACTACAGATCGCCTGGCAGACCAGGAGAGGAAGAGCAGGTGTCTCTGGGGAGAGGGGACAGTCTGCAGTGGCATAAAGACACACAAATTATATTGTATTTGAGGCATTGTGAGAGGACCCACGTTAGAGAGGGAGAAAAATCAGGTAAGGGAAGGTGGATCCTGACCAAGATGGGAACAGGGGCAAAGGATGGTGCCAGGCTCAGGTGCTGGATTAGGTTTTAAGCAGGGCACTGTGCGTGCCAAGGGCATACCCCCAATTCCAAGATATATAAGACAACAGGAACGCAGCTTCTCGCTGAGAAGTAACGGGGCCATTTCTGTGAGTGGTTACTTCAGTCTAAAAATATCCCCATTAAAAACCTTTCTTGTGGGGGCACCTGGGTGGCTCAGTGGGTTAAAGCCTCTGCCTTCGGCTCAGGTCATGGTCCCAGAGTCCTGGGATTGAGCCCCGCATCAGGCTCTCTGCTCGGCAAGGAGCCTGCTTCTCCCTCTCTCTCTTCCTGCCTCTCTGCCTACTTGGGATCTCTGTCTGTCAAATAAATAAAATCTTTTAAAAAAACAAAAAACCTTTCTTTTGATAAGTGGAACGGAAAAATTGTTCCGTTCTTAAGGAAGAAGGATAAATAGGCTTTTTTTTTTTAAATCAAGAAACCGCAGGATCTCCCTGTGGACCTGAGTTTGGCAGACCTGGTACCTTCACACCCACTTCTCACACGTAGCCTGCCCCGCGCCGTCTGCCGGGATGTGGGGAAATTGGGAAAGATGCGTGTGATTCTTGTCATCTTATCGATGGGGAAATGAGGCCCAGGCATGGTCAGGAACTTGCCTCATCTCCTTTCAGTTTATCAAAAAGCAGAACATCTGAGAGGACAGACTTTGGTGAAAAGATGGATACTTGACAGTTTTGTACAATGGGAACTTGGGGCAGAAAATGTCCACAATGGGATATTTTGTCGAACCGTATGCCGTGGTTTGGAGTTCTGTGGAGGTGAAGTCTGGGATGAACATCTGGGCACAGGAAGTTTATTTGGGGGTGGGGGTGACCCCAGGAAGCAGGAGGGCTTTAAAGAAGTAGGAAAAGGTCTCCGGGAAGAAGCCAAGAGGAGGCCACCGCTGTAGGCAATGGTGGCCCACGCCGCCAGGGACTCCCGCTCGTGTGTACCTGCAGGACAGGAAGCTGGAGCTGGTGTGAGGCCCGGTGGGCTCCTGGGTGTTGGAGGAGGGCCTGGGTGTGAGAAGCAAGCCGTGCGGGGCCTGAGGGGTCGCTCCCAACAGGAGGCGCGTGTGAAGCTCCCCGACCTGGGGACCTGGGGGCTTGGGGGCTAGCTGCCAAATGCGTCTGTGACCCCAGAAAAGCACGTGGGACAAGTGGGTCCAAGAAACTGACCCAAGCACATGATGACTGAGTGGAAGATGCCCTGAGTTCACACTCAGTGCCTGGACTAGGGAAGACCCAGGTGGCCTCTCTCTCCTAATCCCCCTGACACACTGGGGTTGGTTATAAGGAGTCGGAACAGCTGGTAACTGGAGGGCAGGAAATGCAGGGAAGCGTGGCTGAACACTTCTCTTCGTTGCCTCGCTCGCACAGCCAGGGTTCACCGAAGCCGGCGGTCTACCAGGCACTGTGCTGGGGCTCAGGGGTACAGCAGAAGGAAGGATCTTTCCTCAAAGATCCCTGTTCTCATGGTGTCCTGGTGTTTCAACTCCTGTGGGCTCGCTGTGGATGCGGAGAAGACAGGACACGAACTCCCAGGGGGAGGGAATCAGGTTCGGGGGCTCCTTGTCAAGTGCAGTGATGTTCCTGGCTACTCGGCAGGTAGAAGTCGTCCAGGGAAAAGATGTGGGAAAAGGTCTGCAGGATGTGGATTTCTGGAGGGAGATATGAGGCTGGGAGTAAATCTCAAGGCTTCCTGATGGGGTCGGGAGGTGGAGGGATTAGGAAATGGGGGCCCTTTCCCTTAGGGGAATAAGATGTTCTGGGGGGAAAATACACCCTCCAGCCCTATGAGGTCCACCTAAGTTGACAGACCAGGTGTCTAGGTCTTCCCACGTGTGGTTGAGCGACACTGAAGGCTGCTATAGATCGAGGACCAGTGGTCTTTCTCCAGTGCTTTTGTTCCGTATTTTAGGAAGAAAGTTTTGATGGCAGCTGGGAGGATGGCGTTGGCAAGGGGCGTGGGGGAAAGCCTGGGAGGAGAAGCCAATTGGAAGCTTCTCTACCAGTCCCCCTGAGAGGTGACAAAGGCCTGGAGCAGGGCAGCTGCTGCGGCCAGGAAGTGACATCAAATTTCAGACATTCCAGGACTTTCCCAGAGGGATTCTCTGCTTTAGGTTCTGGTGGAAATGTCAAGCCTTGAGTCCACCGTGTCTAACTCTCCCTATCAGTGCTTCAAGATGTTGAAGCTCGGCGTGGCCTCTGGTGTTTCCAAGCCAATCCCTCTTTCCCCCCATCAGATAGGACTGATGCCAAAGCCATGACTCCCCAAGGGCTTGGGACCAGCCAGGCTGCCATGGATCATCCCCATCCATCCCACTCATGTCCAGGCCACATAGTCCTTTGAGTTGAGCTGCTGAAATTCACTGGCTTTAGCCAAAAACAAACAAATAAACAAACAAAAACAAAAACCCAGGAGGCTGTTACCACGTTTTAAAAGCTGTCTTCAGGGGCGCCTGGGTGGCTCAGTGGGTTAAGGCCGCTGCCTTCGGCTCGGGTCATGATCCCAGGGTCGTGGGATCGAGCCCCGCATCGGGCTCTCTGCTCTGCGGACAGCCTGCTTCCTCCTCTCTCTCTCTGCCTCTCTGCCTACTTGTGATCTCTGTCTATCAAATAAATAAATAAAACCTTAAAAGCTGTCTTCAGGCAGATTCTCTTCCACTCTTAAAAATCTTGAGCAAAACCCACTCTCCCTCCCCGTTGTGTTAACGGGAAGAAAACGTGAATCATCACTTTCTCAGAAGAGGAGCATATGCTACCATTTTATTAATTGGCTATACTTTCTGGCGATGAAAGCCTGGTACGCTTCTATACGTTGGGAACAGATTTAAAAGCGAACCAGTTTTTCCAGGTTCGGTACACTGGACTGGTCCCATGTGGTGAAGCCAACAAGAGGACCTAATGAGCGTTATAGTCCTTGCCTGTTCGAATGTCCCTACATCCCGTGCAACATGTAGTGTTTCCCACACAAAACAACTAATATCCTTCTGAAAAGGAAATGTGCCTTCTGTGGGAAGGAAAACGCTGTTGACGGGAGCCGTGTCCTAAAAGAACTGATGTGTTCTCCTGGGGATACGTCAAGCTCCTGAAAAATTAGCGGTATCAGCTCACACATTTAAGTTACGAACTACCAATCATCCCACTCAGCATAAATGTCAGAGGCTGATTTACATTCTTGTTCCTGACGTGCGTTCTGGCCTTAACATTTAATTAGGCGATTGGAAAATGATGGTAGGCGAGAGAAACGTGAAGTTCTTTCTAGGGCTGTCCTTCCGTGGGCTCACTTGCCGATGCCCCCACACCATGAGAGGTGGCCTTCCCAAAGCCCGAAACTCCTGGAGGACGAGGTGTTCGTGGGAGAGGTTTCCACATACGCCCACGACCTCCCCAAAAGGCAAGTCACCTGTTTGCCCGGCAGGATCCTGGGCCAGGCAGTGGTTGTGAGAGGAGGCCTCAAGGTGCTTTCATTCAAGCTGAGACACAGGACAGGGGTGGCAGTCCAGTGAGCCCAGCCAAGAAGAGGGGGATCTGTTGCAGGGTGCCCAGACTAGAATCACCGAGCACCCCGTGCAAAGACAGCTCAGCGTGACCCGATCGGCTGACTTCTTGAGAAAAGCTGGAAATCAGGATTTTTGTGGAATGCATCTGTTGGTCACAAATTCAAATAAAAGTAATGTCTGGGGCCAGATTTGGTTTGTGGGCATGAGTTTGTGACTTTGAATTAGAAACAACTCTTGTTAATATTTCCTTTTCTTTCTCCTCCTCCCTGTCCCACGCCTGGAGGACTAGAGCATGTGAATTAAGCCTCTAAAATCATATTATTATAACCCTAGGAAACAAGGGCATCTTTGTTTAAACTTTTAGGGTCTGATTTAGTCTTTACAAAGCATTTAACTCAATTATGACTTAAGCCAGTCCCCAAAACATCATCGCTGGAGATAGGAACACTAAGAGGACATGAAGTTACCAAGATTATTTGGGGGCTTTTTACAAATTAACTTTTAGGGGAACAAGTCACCTTTGTCTCCAAGCAATTCAAATAAAGGATCTTCTGTGTTCAAACCTGTTTGTTACCCCCACTATCTGCTGATCCTTAATAGGAAGAGCTGTCGTCTGCATTTCTTGGAACTTTTTTTTCTTCTTTTTCTGACCTAGAAAAGCTCAGTAAAATGCTACATATTACTTTTGTCTGATTTCTCCTGCTGGGGAGGTAGGGAAGCAGGCAGGGTAGGGGGTTCCCTGGGGGCAGGAAAGGAAGTAGGAGAGAGGCCTCTCCCAGCACTGTGGTTCTTGGCACCAAAAATGATTCTGAGGGAAAGGGATGGGGGTGGGGGGGCTACCCCAAATAGGCTGGCCCTCGAGAAAGATCTGGGATATTGGGAGTGCAGGTGGGTGCAAGTGAAGTGGGCGAGGGAGTGCTGCTTATGGGGGTGGAGAGGAGAGAACTAACCTCTGAGAGTGGTCTGAGTGTAAGTGGAAAACAAGTACAGCGAGGGGAAGGGATCTTATTTGTTCCTTGACTTTGCTTGTCCAGAGTAGTTCTTGAAACGAGTACAGAGGGTCCTCTTTATCATAGAGGTTAGGGCTTTTTCAGTTGCAAGAGACAGAAATAGGCTTCAGATACAAGGGAATTCGTTAATTAAAGCAAATGAAACTTTAGCAGTATGCGGACATCAGGCATGGCTGTATCTGGGCACAGATGAGATCATGGGCTACCTCTCTCCAACTCTTATGTCTGGTTTCCTCTGAAGTTGTTTCCTGGTGAGAGGATTCTCAACATGTATTGTTAGATATAAATCTTAGTAGTGCCAGACTTTCATTCTACTAGCTTAACACCAGGAGAGGAGAACACTTCTTCACTAATAATTCTGGGAAAGTCTTCAGATTGACCGGGATTCTCCAAACTTGGGTTATGTCTAGAAAAAAAATGCAGTTTTCTTTTAGCCTCACATTAAATATTTCTGAAACCACACCAACCAGTTCTCTAACACCAGCTGGGGGTCTCATAATCCAATACAGTTCTAACACGATCTACCTGGAGTTAGACCAACTGGCTATAAATTGAGGTTCCCATGACTTCCTCCTCGGGTTTGATATTTTGCTAGAATAGCTGACAGAATGGAGAGAAATACTTACATTTAGTGGCTCATGACATGATAAAGGATGCAGATTGACAGTCAGATGAAGAGATCATGGTTGGGTGGGGGGAGGCCCAGGAGGGTCCTGAGTGCAAGAACTTCTGTCCCCACAGAGTTGGGGTGTGGTGCCCTCCCAGTACTTGAACACCATCACCTACCTAGAAGCCCCTCAAAACCTGTGCTGCTGGGACTTTTGTGGCTTCATCAAGAAGACGTGACCAATTAACTCCATTTCCAGTCCCTGCCCCCACCCCCAAGAATGGCTGATGGGGCTGGAAATTCCCAGCTTCTAACCACAGTGTGGCCTTTTTGTCAAAGCCATATCCCGAGCTCCTCCAGAGTTGCCACAGCAGAATAAAAACCATGCTATCACCCAGCAACTTAAGGGATTTAGGACCCCTGGGGTTAAAAACCAAACACCAGTAGGAACTGGGGGCAGAGACCAAAATAGATGTTTTTTAAAAGATGTTTGATCTTTTTTAATTGAAGGTTAATTACCAGTGTTACATTAGTTTCAGGGGCGCAACAAAATAACACAGTTCTCTGCATTCGTCTGCTCACTGTCACTGGACAACGTTCTTGTGATTATTGACTACGTTCCTTATGTAGTACTTCCCATCTTCGTGACTTCCTTATTTTGTAACTGGAAGTTTGTACCTCTCTTTCTCCCATCCCCACCTCTGGCAACCACCCATTGGTCCTCCGTCCGTAAGAGTCTGCGTTTTTGTTTGATTCTATGTTCATTAGTTTTGGTTTTTCAGATGCCACGTTGTAAATGAATCGTGTGGGGTCTTTCTCTGTCTGACTTCTTTCACTTAGCGTAATACCCTCTAGGTCCAACCACATTGTTCGTTTCTTATTATTTCGCAGATCACATGCCCGTCTCTGACCCAGTTTCTTTGGGACTGGGGATGCGGTGCTCCCGGGGCCACGCCTGGGTCACATGTCCACTGCCTGGGCTGGGAAGGGGGATCATGCCTATCCTAAGAGCATGATGGGACAATGGGGGAGAGGGTGGTTCTACAAAGGAAAA
The DNA here is from genome assembly GCA_003697995.1 of Taxidea taxus jeffersonii. Lineage (NCBI taxonomy): Eukaryota > Metazoa > Chordata > Mammalia > Carnivora > Mustelidae > Taxidea > Taxidea taxus. Next base: position 14,644 of record RCUC01025986.1, read on the forward strand.
TGGGGGTGATCTTCTCAGAAAAGGGGGGTTGCCCAGCTGCAAAAGCAACATATTAGCTCCGTGAAGATAGGGACTCTCACTGTTTTCTTGACCAATGTGTCACTGGTGCCGTCTGTCCACTCTGTCCTGGACACTTGACTGGGAGCGGGAACTTGGTGATCTGGTCCTTGCTGCAAGATCTTCTAAGCGATCTTACATAACTAGGCCTCTCTGTTTCTTTCAAGCCCTAGATTGTCCCTGAGTCTGATTAATAAGATTCCGCAAGCCTCCTAGGGAAATGTGTCTACCTCCCTGCTGGGTGTACCCCACACCTGTACCCCATATGTGTGGGGGGTGTACATTACTGAGCCCCAAGTTAACTACACTCTCTAAAGTAGCCTAGCCCCCATGTGGGATGTACAGATGGCGCCCACCCTGCCATTTGCACTCTGCTTGCCCTACTGTGACCTGGGGAAGGCTCTTTCCCTTTGACATTTAATGGCCTAAAGGATTTGCCATATTGTGGGAGAGGCAGCAGGAACATGGATCTCCTGGGTGTGGATGGAGCAAGGACAGAGGACGTATTTCTTTGGTTCTGGTCATGCTTGCAACCTCAATTCACAGATGCATTTATTTGGTTGTATTTTCCACATCCCATCAATCTGTTCCTGTGCCTTTGCATCACAGTTTGAATGTCCTTCCTGAGTCTGTGTCTGAGAAAGTGAGAAGAAACCCTTGAACCTGTAATAGTACATTTCTGCCATCCAAACTCAGGCTGTGGGCTTTCTTTTTTAACTGAGAATTTCTCTCTGAAATTGCACTTTGTGATGTCAAGATGACCCTAACTTTGAGGTGGGGTATAGAAGGGCCTGAACAAGGACTTTATTTGATGGTCCAGTAAAGGATAAAAGCACAGTTGTGAGTGGAAATGTAGGTCATTCTGTCCTGGATCTACCTGCTGATTTCTCATCTCCCAACCGTGAACCTGACCCAGGGCAGAGTTAGGCGTAGGAACTGGGGACGTGGCTTTGCACAACCCCTGTGGAAATGTCTTGGCAGTATTAAGGAACACCTGGAGTCAGATAATCTGGGCCAGGGAAATTAGGTGTTGCCTCTGCTTTAGAACTAGCTGATCCCCAGGGGAGCCCGGAGCTCAGGCAGATTTGGGTTCCTGAGGACAGTGTGGGAGCCATGTTTGTTTTCAACAAAAAGCCACAGTCCAGGAAGACTGGAGAGAGGACACAGGCAGTGACAGCGTGCTGGGCCAGAGTTCCCAGTTGCACATGAGCCTAACTTGAGGTCCCTGTGTAGGATCTGAATGCTGTTGAGCACCCAGAGGTCACCTGCCCTTGCAATGCCCTTGCTGGCTTGAAATGGCTGTCATGCCCCACACCTGCTCCCTCCACTCCTGCCTTCCTGCCTAGGCACCCACCCAACCCCACTACAGTGCTAATCGGAGCTGTGTTGGCATGACCCTCAGGGGCACTTGGTTTATACCAGTGTCTTTTTTTCCACTGATGACACAGACCTCCCTGAGGTACAGTGGAATGGTTGCATTTAAATCTGGATTCACCACTTAGTAAGTCTGAGACCCTAACCTGTCCAGGCTGAACTGCTTTCATCTTTTAAATGGAGATCCGTCATAATACCAGCTTTACTGGGCTATAAAAGATTGAATATGATAATGTTTATCAAGTGCTTGGCACATGCAAAATAGTTCTTAATATCTATGTGTTCTTCCCTAAGAAACATTTACCTACAAAAATCCATCAATGTTGGTGTCATACTGATCAAAATGTTGGTGTCTATAAAGGCAGCGGGCCTCATAGCTGATGGCTCCCTCACCTCTTCTCATCTCCTGTCCTGTTTATCCACAATGCCTCCTGACACTCCTGGACCAAAGGAGCTGCTCACTCTTCCCATCCCTTCTATGAGCACCTTCCGGGAGTGCTCTACCGGAGCCCTCCTTGTCCTCTCAGAATGGCCTTGATGCTCATTCTAACCGTGGTTTTTGTGTGTAGGAGCCGTGTGGAGAGCGCTTTGGTGGCCAAGATGCCATCACAGGTCCCAGCCAAGTCCTTCCTGGCAGCTCTTGTGGCCCCGACTTAGAGATCTTGTCTTCTCCACCCGCCGTGTGAGGACGCTAAGCACCGGCAAAGGAGGGACCAACTTTGGAGTCTTAGCTGGAAACCACTTTTCTAACACGAAGTTCACCCTCTCCTCCTAAGAGGCTGAAAGGGTTATCATTTGACAGGTTCTGGAGGACAGAATGTTGAAGCTGTTGATGGAATTCTGAAGTTTTGGGTTTTTTTTAAATCTTCTTTCCCCCAACCATGTGTGTCTCCTTTTTTCTTCTCTTTTTGGACTTTGAAAATGTTTCAGAGAGTTTCGCCCTCTCTGAGTTACTGAAAAGTGCTTCAAAGGGTGGATCCCATTTTCAGAAGAGGAAATTGAAGCACGGTACATTCCAAGGAAACACTGGAGGGAAACGGTTTAAGAGTATGCAGTTTGGAGGGGCACCTGAGTGGCTCAGTAGGTTGTCTGGCTTTGGCTCAGATCATGATCTCAGAGTCCTGGGATCAAGCCCCAAGTTGGGAATCCCTGATCAGCAGGGAGTCTGCTTCTCCTTCTACCCCTACCCTTCCCCCTACTCATGCTCTCTCTCCCTCTGTCCCTCAAATAAATAAATAAAATCTTTAAAAGGAAAAAAGAGTATGCAGTTTGGAATGCCCCACACTCAGGTTCGGGTCTGGATCCTCACATCCTGGAGGAGTAACCTTACTTACCATACTCACCTTTAAAAGCTAATAAAGGTAGCTTCAACCTTTTTATTCTCTGTAACGTGTCTTTTGAAGAGCAGTTTTTAATTTTATGAATTCTGGCTTGTCCATTTGCTGTTTGATGGATCATGCCTTTAGTTTTGTATAAAAAAAAAAAATGTGCCTAACCTGAGCTCACAAATACTTTCTCCTCTGTCTTTTTCTGCAAGTCTTATGGTTTTAGATTTTATGTTTAGGTCTGTGATCCATTCCTGGGAGAAAAATCTTTGCAAAGTTTTTATCCAACAAAGAATATGTATTCCAAATATATTTAAAAAGCCCCTCAAAACTCAATTAGAAAAATACCTAAATAGCCCAAATAAAGAAATAGGTTAAAAAGCTGAACAAGCTTTATCAAAGAATATATAGGGAGGGCAAATCCACATCATTGGCCATCAGGGAAATTCAAATCAGAACCATATATAATGAACATCTTAGGCATTAGAGAAATGCAAATTGAAACCACAATAAGAAACCATGACACACCTATGAGAATGATCAAAATAAAATCTAACCATACTAAGTATTAGTGAGAATGTGGAGGACCTAGAATTCTCATACACTGCTCAGGGGAACACAAAATGATACAATTACTTTGGAAATAGCTTGGTCATTTATTTTATTTTGTTATGTTATGTTACATTATGTTATATTACGTTATGTTATGTTATATTATGTTATGTCACCATACAACACATCATCAGTTTTTGGTGTAGTGTTCCATGATTCATTTTTGCATAAAACACTCAGTGCCTCATGCAATCTGTGCCCTCTTTAATACCCACCACCAGGCTCACACATCCCCCCAACTCCCTCCCCTCTGAAACCCCCAGTTTGTTTCTTGAGTCCATAGTCTCTCATGGTTCGTCTCCCCCTCTGGTTCTCCCCCTTCATTTTTGCTTTCCTTCTCCTAATGTCCTCCATGCTATTCCTTATGTTCCGCAAATATGTGAAGCCATATGATAATTGTCTTTATCTGCTTGATTTATTTCACTTAGCATAATCCCCTCCCTGGGGATTGCAAAAGTTAGGTATTCATCCTTTCTGATGGCTGAGTAATATTCCATTGTATATATACACCATATCTTCTTCTTCTTTTTTTAAATATTTTTTAAAAGATTTTATTTATTTGACAGAGAGACAGAGATCACGAGTAGGCAGAGAGGCAGGCAGAGAGAGAGGTGGAAGCAGGCTCCCCGCTGAGCAGAGAGCCCGACACGGGGCTCGATCCCAGAACCCTGGGATCATGACCTGAGCTGAAGGCAGAGGCTTTAACCCACTGAGCCACCCAGGGGCCCCTGGACCACATCTTCTTTATCCATTCATCTGCTGAAGGACATCTCAGCTCCTTCCACAGTTTGGCTACTGTGGACATAGCTTCTATGAACATTGGGGTACAGATGGCCCTTCTTTTTGCTATATCTGTATCTCTGGGGTGAATACCCAGTAGTGCAGTTGCTGAGTCATAGGGTAGCTCTATTTTTAACTTTCGAGGAACCTCCACACTGTTTTCCAAAATGGCTGCACCAACTTGCATTCCCACCAACAGTGTAAGAGGGCTCCCCTTTCTCTGTATCCTCTCCAACAGTTGTTGTTTCTTGCCTTGTCAATTTTGGCCATTCTAACTGGTGTAAGGCGGCATTTCAATGTGGTTTTGATTCGAATTTTCCCGATGGCTAATGATGATGGACATTTTTTTCATGTGTCTGTTAGCTATTTGTATGTCTTCTTTAGAAAAGTGTCTGTTCAGGTCTTCCTCCCATTTTTTGACTTGATTATTTGTTTTTTAGGTGTTGAGTTTGAGAAGTTCTTTGTAGATCTTTGATACCAGCCCTTTATCTGTAGTGTTATTTGCAAACCCATTCCATGTGTTGCCTCTTTGTTTTATTGACTGTTTCCTTTGCTGTGCAGAAACTTTTTATCCTGATGAACTCCCAAAAGTTCATTTTTGCTTTTGTTCCCCTTGTTTTGGAGATGTGTCTTGAAAGAAGTTGCTGTGGCCAATGTCAACGAGGTTACTGCTTATATGCTCCACTAGGATTCTGATGGATTCCTGTTTCACATTGAGGTCTTTCATTCATTTAGAGTTTATCTTTGTGTATGGTGTAAGGGAATGGTCGATGCTTCTGTATATTGCTGTCCAATTTTCCCAGCACTATTTATTGAAGAGAATGCTCTATACTCTAGAACTACAGAACACTTCTGAAAGAAATTGAAGGAGACACAAAAAGATGGAAAAATATTCTGTGCTTACGAGTCAGAAGAATAAACATTGTTAAAATGTCCATGCTGCCCAGAGCAGTCTATACTTTCAACACCATCCTGATCAAAATACCAATGACATTTTTCAAAGTGCTGGAACAAACAATCCTAAAATTTGTATGGGAACAGAAAAGACCCCCAAATTGCCAAGGAACTGTTGAAAAAGAAAAACAAAGCTGGGGACATCATATTGCCTGACTTCAAGCTACATTACAAAGCTGTGATCACCAAGACAGCATGGTATAGGCACAAAAACAGACACATGGACCAATGCAACAGAATAGAGAACCCAGATATGGACCCTCAACTCTATGGTCAACTTAAATTTGACAAAGCAGGAAAATATATCCAATGGAGTGGGGAAGGTTTAGTTGTTTCTTAAGAAGTTACCCTTAGTCTTACTAATGAATCCAGCAATTCTACTCATAGTTATTCACCCAGGAGAAATGAAAGCATATGTTCATGCAAAGATGGGTACATAAATGTTCATTGCAGCTTTGTTTGTAATAGCTCCAAACAGGAAACAACCTAAATGCCCATCAACAAGTGAATGGATAAAAAAGACTGTGGTACATCCATGCGTGGAATACTACTTGGTAATAAAAAGGAACAAATTATTGGTAATACACAATGAACTTGGTGAACCTCGAGGTCCTTATGTAAGTGGGAAAAAAACAAGCTCAAAAGTTACATCCTGTATGATCTTGCTTATATGCCAACAATGAAATGACAAGCAGAGACATGATAGACACTTGCCCACCAGGGCTTCTCATTTTGGAACACTTGCTCTTGGAGCTCGTTCACCACTCTGTGAAGCCCAGACCACATGAAGCAGCCACGTGGAGGATAACAGAGACCCTCCACTCAGCAGACCCAGTGGAGCTCCCAGCCAACAACCAGCATCACCTGCCATCTTGGATGTTCCATCCCAGTAGAACCCCTGGAAGGCTGCAACCCAACCATTGTCATAGGCGGAGAAGAACTTCCCCTTTGATCCCAGGCAAATCACCAAATTGTGAGAGATAATGGTATGATTGGTCCATTAAGCCACTAAGTTTTGGGATGGTTTGTTGTATAGCAATAGATGGGGTTCTACATCCTATTAGCTTAGTGACTCTGGTCTCAAACCTGATTTAAAGCATTTCCTGTGAATGTTCTGGAGTCACCCTTCATAGGATTGACTTGAGCCAGTGTCTGTCCATGAACTAATATGACCACAGCCAAGGAAAGTACAGGACAGCTAGACCCGGGTCATACATCCAGCCCTGGATCTGGGGTGGCACCAGCTCTCAGTGTCACCCAGGCAGAGAGTAAAGAAGACCCTTTCTCTAGGGAAGACAAAGTATGGTTCCCAGAAGAAGGGCATTGGGCATGGGCAGAGCGGACCAAAGCAGACCACAGAGGACTCCCAGGAGAGGGAGGACACAAATGAATTTGGGGATCCGAGAGAGTTGACATAATCACAGGAAGATTCATCTTTGTGCAGATCACAGGAGGTAATTTTAGGTAAAGTATTTCACCCAATGTCTGGCACAGAGTAAGTGCTCAACTCTTTTTTTTTAAGATTTTATTTATTTATTTGTCAGAGAAAGAGAGAGAGAGAGAGAGAGAGAGAGTGCACAAGCAAGCAGAGAGGCAGGCAGAGGCAGAGAGAGAAGCAGGCTCCCTGCTGAGCAAGGAGCCCTATGTGGCACTCAATCCCAGGATGCTGGGATCATGACCTGAGCAGAAGGCAGTGGCTTAACCCACTGAGCCACGCAGTTGAGCCAGTGCTCAACTCTTGATAGCTTTTTAAAAAATATCTGTTATTACCACCACACTGTAGCTGTAAATTAGTAAAGCACCCCTTCCTCTGCAGACATTAGCCCATATTTGGTCCCAGCACTGGCCATATTTACATAGAAGTACATTTGGCTTTATTTGAAGGACTGTCCCCAGACTAGGAGGCCCCAGTAATCAGAAGCAGAGAAGTGTTGTACTTGTCTATTTGAAAAGCTGTTGTCTTATTAACTCTCAGCCCCAGGGACTGGGCTCTGCGGTAGCTCCTCATTTAGGAGACAAATAACTCAGCCTGGCCTAGTCCTGTCTGGTACCAAGGTTTCCATGGAGACTGGGATGGAGACAGAAGTAGCTTCGGAGGCTCAGGCACCTTCTCGTGCCGCCAAGAGCCCAGCAGTCCTGGGGGCTCTTTGGTGAGATCAGAGATGGGTCACGAGGGTGTGTGTGTATGTGTGTGTGCACGTGTGTGCATGAGTGTGCCTATGCACACAAGTGTGTGGATGTTAGAGACTTGGCCTTATGTATCCGCATGTGCACAGGGGGTCCTCGCTTATGAGAGGCAAAGTAGTCCTGGAAAACCCAGCGGACAGCCGCCACCGGTGCCCGGGACGATGCAAGAGAACTCTCCAGGCCAGCTGCCCCCAAATCTTCCCATGAATGGAGCCTCGCTGCTGAAGACTAGTCGGCTATTTGGCCCCCAGAATTTGTTAACCTTTAAGATCAGAGCTCGGACGGCATCCTCGTTCCAGCTGTTTGAGTGTCCCTGGCTCGGGTGCCCGCCCTTGGTCTGCTACAGAGGCGACGGTGGGAGCTGTGACCTCCGTCTCTCGGAGCCTGGACTTCTTGCTGTCACAGGCAGCACATGGTTTGGGAGAGGAGATGAAGAGGAGGAGGAATCCGAGTGTCTGTGGCTTACACGCCCTGTGTGGGAATCAGTGTCTCTGGTTTGAATCTGTGTCTCTGGTTTCATGGCAAAACTTGTACGGAGCACCTACAGGGCTCGCCTGGCCCTGTTCCGCCC
>RCUC01026036.1:0-67136 GCA_003697995.1 Taxidea taxus jeffersonii
TTCTTAAGTTTTGCTGGTACCTAGCATTGTTTAATTGAACAAAGAAAACATTTGCATATCAGTTTAATGATATTCCATTAAGCTGGTTTTAATTTTAATTCCCTTGATTATTAATGGATAATAATATATGATATTATGCAATATAATTAATATAATATATTAATAATATAATAATATTATGGATAATCAAGTTGATCACTTATCCATATGTTTTTACAGGCCAGTTTAATACCCACTTTCATAAGTGCCCATTCAAGTCATTTGCTTATTGAGGGAGGGGGAAAGGTTATTCTGTATTTTGATTCTTGATTTGAGGAATTTTTTTATATATTCTAGACTCAGGACCTTTATTAAATATATATATATTACAAATGTTTTCTCTCACTATGGCTTGTCTTTACTCCCATAATGATATCTTTTAATGAAAAGTAGTTTTTGATTTTAAGGAGATCTAATAACTGATCTTTCCTTTATAATTAAAATTTTCTATCCTATTTGCTATCTATAATGTAATGAAGTTATCTACTATTTAAGCTTTTGTAGGCCTTATTTTTTTACATTTCACATTAGTTCTACAATCCACCCCAAATTCATGTGTGTGTGGTGTCTCTGTGTGTGTGTGTGTGTGTGTGTGTGATTGTAGTGAGTTAGGGGTCAAGATTTAATTTTTTTCCATTTACTATCAAAAGCTTCATTTATTGAAATATCCACCCTTCCTTTGTGGAACTATAGTAGCACATTTGCCTTACATCATTTAACAGTATATACGTCAGTCTGTTTCTGGACTCCATTCAGTTCCATAGATCTAATTGCTTATCTTGTCACCAATTCCATGCTGTCTTCATTTCTGAGGTTAGAATAACTTCTTGTTTTTGTTTTGTTTTGTTTTAAAGAGAAAGAAGGAGAGAGAGCTGGGGTAGAAGAAGAAGGAGAGAGTGAATCTTAAGCAGGCTCCACACCCAAAATGGAGCCTCATGTTGGGGCTTGAACTCAAGACCCTGAGATCATGACCTGAGCTGGAATCAAAAGTTAGACACTCAACAGACTGAGCTATCCGGGGGTCCCTAGAGTAGGTCTTAATATCTGGTAGAATATGTCTTTATATCTGCTATTTTCTTTCTCTTCAACATAGTTTTAGCTTTTGTAGCCTTTACATTTACATATAGCTTTTGCACTCACCTTGTCAATTTTCGCTAAAATAACTTGCCAAAAACTCAAGCAGGATTGTATGTTATCTATAGATTTTGTCTGTAGGGTATTGACTATAGGCCATATCTGTAGATTATTGTGCACTTTCTAAATATGCAATTATATTAACTACAGGTAATGATAGTTTCATATCTCCTTTTTATCACTACATATATATTATTTATTTTCCCCATCCTATTGCACTAGCTAGGACTTTCAGGATACAGCTGAATAGAAGTTATGATGTAAGTCCCCTTGTCTTGTCCCTATGTGCTGGGGGAAGGCTTTCACTCATTTGTCACTAAATATGAGGTCTGCTACATACTATATAATTTAATAGATTACAAGCATTTACTTGTTTTTCTAAATTGCTTAGAGTTTTTATCATGAATGGTTACTGAATTTTATGAAATGGTTTTCTGCATCTATTGAGTTATTCATATTTTTTTCTCTTATGTTAATGGATTGAATTAGGTTTGTGGACTTTTTAATAAAAAACCACCCTTGGATTTTTTAAATAAATTCCATTTTACCATTTCTTTATATCTTTTTAAATATTTTGCTTAAACATGGTATGTTAATATTTTGTTTATAACTTGTATCTGTTCATGACAGTTACTGACCTAAAATTGTTCCTTCTTTTAATATCTTCTCAGATATAGGTATTAAGGTTGTGCCAACTTATACAAATTATTTGGGAAGTATTTCCCCTTTTTTCTTATTTGAAAAAGTTTTGTTTGTGTTTTGCTATTCTCATATATTCTCTGGAAAAACTGGTTAGATTATTATTATATCTTCAGTACATATTTGCAAGAATTCCCCTGGGAATTCTAGGTGAGATTTCTCTATGATGAATTATTAGTGTCTCTGATAAATACTGGATTATTTGGATTGTCTACTTATTTTTGTTGTTGTTGTTACCTAGGGTAAAGGTGTTATTTTTTTTTCTAGAAATTTTTTCATTTCATTTACATTTTTAAGGTTATTTGCCTGAACTCTTTCTTTTGCCTATTATCATCTGGAGGATCTGTAAGATGTCCATTGTTTCTTTCCTGATATTAGTAATTTGTATGTATGTCTAAGTCCAATTTTATCTGCTTGCCCTAAAATACTATATGTGATATTTTCATTATCATTTAGCCCAAAATATCTTATAAAATTGATTGAGTTTTCTCCTTTGTGTACAGGTAACTCATAATTGTATTGCTTAAGTTCTAATCTAAATATTTGAGCATTTTATGAGTTCTCTTTAGATTATTATTTCTACTTTAACTCTTCTGTAGCCAGAGAATGTACATTACAGGGTTTTTAACCCTTTGGTACCTGTTGTGATTTGCGTTGTCATCTGGGATGTCAATTTTGGTTATTGTTTTATCTACCTTAAAAAGATGAATATATGTGTATTCCTTTTAATGCTGTTTATTGTATTTTCTGAACATCTGAGACCCAATCTTTGATTATTTTCCCTCTACCTGAAGAACTCTCCTTAGTGTTTTTTTCATTGTGGGTCTACTGGTAATGTATGACTTCAGCTTTTTTTCTCCCCTCAAATATCTTTATTTCACTTTAATTTTGAGACATTTTCACTGGACTTAAAGTCCTAGTAGACAGGGGTTTTTTGTTTTGTTTTGCTTGTACGTTTTCTTTCATGAACTTGGAATATCATTTCATTATTTTCTGGCTTCCATCATCTCTGATGAGATGCCAGCTGTCAATCTTTTGATCATTGGAAAGTAGTGTGATGTGTGTGTGTGTGTGTGTGTGTGTGTGTGTGCCTGTCGTCCCGCTCTACCTTTAAGATTTCTCTTAGATTTTAACGTCTAGCAGATTGCTTTATATATCTAACTCTGTTGTTAAATTTCTATTTCCTGTCTTTGACTGGAGAGTTTCTTGAATATGTGATTTCATGATTTTGTCAATCCTGGAAAGTTCTGTTTCTTTATCTTCATTTTTTCCCCGTTGTTCTGGGTCTCCAATTATGTGTACATTATAATTTTTCATCTGGTCTCACATATCTTTTATACTCTTTTGTAAATTTTCACCATTTTTCTCTCTAGCTTCATCCTGTATAATTTTACCTGATCTTTCTGTTTACTAAACCTCTCTTCTGCTCTATCTAATCTGTTATCCCTGTCTATTTAGTTCTTCATTTTAGATATAGTTTTCTCAAATATCTAGAATTTTTTAATGCTTTTTTAAGATTTTGTTTTTTGGCACCTATTCTTTTAAACATGTTAATCATAGCTATTTAAAAACTATTCCTGATAACTTCAAATATCTGGCATATAAATTGTTCTATTTCTTTTTTCATTAGGTTTTGGATTACTTCATCCTCTCACAATGAATGGGTTTTGTCCATTTTTTCCCACAATGACAATCAATGCCAATAAACATCCTGAAACATGTCTTCTTGTGCACATAAATAATAATTAAGAATGAGTATAAGTACAATAGAATTGCTAGATAAAAATATCATGCCATTATAATTTTTCTAGAAACTGACCAATTATTTTCCAAAGAGATTATACCAATTTACTTTTCCACCAAGCATATAATATTTCCCATTTTTTCCATAATCTCAACAACACTTGTTCTTGTCAGACTTTTACATTTTCTAATTTGTGCAATATATTTTATTATGATTTCTCCCACATCTGATACATTCTTAATAGTTATTATGTTTCTAAATATTATGTTTCTGTCTCAAAACTGTCCAGATATATTCTCTCTGGCTAACATGTAACTAAATGGATATAAATCACTAAAACAATCATTAAACATTTTTATGTTATAGAGATTCTATTAAATTTGCTCTTTTTGTCTTTATTATGAAATATATTTCCCCACTTCACTAAGATGAATCAATGGCTCAAAATTGTTTTTTTGAAGGCAAGGTAGCACTAAGAATGACAGCAAGAACACAATTCAAAGCTAATTTTGAAAACAGAACAGATGCATCCTATGAATTGAGAATATGACTCAGTATATGATGACGTAAATAAATCCAAAATGTAAGGACGTAGAAAAAGAAAAAAAAATTATTAATAGGAATCATGACCTTCTGAATGCTGGATTCTTGTAAGGTTGTCATTCCATTTCCCCCTTTTCTCCATTGCCTTGTTTGATAAGATATGGCATCAGGATTTTTGAACAGTGATGTAAATAGATAAATTGTCAAGAATTTGACTTTCTTTCTAATATTCTTTATTCGACATTCACTTCTCTCTACCAGATTCTAAGGTGGTGATGTTATGTAGGTATTTGTCATTATCAATATTTTATAGATACGATTATCAATAACATCATGAAACAAAGAGTGAGCAATCATTTTAAATCTACTCTTTGTCTTTTTGTGTAATTATGTCCCATGAATTATCTGCTCTAATCTTCAAAATGATTAAACTATTTTGATGCAAGTAAAAAGAAAATTACTTCACATATTTTTTCCATAGGCATCTTTCCAAGTTTACGTAGAAAGCAGTTGGTTTATTATGAAACTGTTTCACCTGAATTTATTCTGAGGACTCTAACTGGATATGGTAGAAAAGAAAGGTGATGCAATGTTATTTTAAATCTGAGATTATTTTAAATGATTTACCTTATACTGGGCAGTCTTTAACTACCTGGGATAAGTACACAGTCATCTTCCCCTTCTTTGAGCCAGTGCTGAGTAATGTAATGTCTACAGATTTTTCAGAAGCATGTAGTGTTTACACGCTGAAATCTACTTCTTATTTTCATGTTCCCTGATTTCACTCAATGTGTTCGTTGGACTTCTTTTCAAGTGTATTGTTTGTGTTGGGCAAGAAGCCAATGGTATTAGTTCATGGAAACCAGGTAGCTGTCAGAAGGACTGTGGCAGCATGTCTAATTTTGCTATATTAAACCTGTCACAAAGCGTTAAGTAAGAGATTATAGGAAGTATGCATAAAGCACATGGCTTATAACTTCATAAACTTGTAGTGTTGGGAACAAGCTAAAACCACTCTCTTTTATCTTCTTTTCCATTTGGTTTCACCAATCTCTTTAAACCTCTACTAGAAGAATGGGTGAAGCTATAAAAATTTTTCATGACCACAAGAAAGCTCATTCCCAAATAATAGCCATACCAAGAGTTAGTCAGAAATACTCGAGAAGCTTACAAGGATTTTCCTTTCAATCCACACAAATATCTATTTTGTATGCCATGAAAGTATGATGAGTCCTTATAATTGCTGATGTCCAAATATATTTTTAATGTCTTAGAAATCATATTCTTTTTAATAGCTAACAGTTTCTGTTGCAGAAACTAAAGGATATCCCAATAGTTTTTTCTTTGTTTGCTTGTTGTTGTTTTTTTGTGTGTGTTTCTGTTTTGCTTTGTTTTTAGAACAGAAACTCTTGAACTTTGAACTTAGTAGTACTTGCTAATTGTTTTTCTAAATGAGCACAGGCAAATTAAATGTTATGGTGGCTGAAGCATGTACCATTGGGATGACACTACTGAAAAAACAAAAATAATTTACTAGTTCAAAATCAGTCACAAGAGTGAATATGTAATTAGAGTGTGAAAGAAATCACAAGTTACAAAGCCTAAAAAGCTGAAAACACCACAAACATCACAAAAACAACATAGTATTTTTTGAAGTAGCTATCTCACATATCCTTGGTCATGTACTTCTGTACCTACTATGTGACAGGCTCTATACCATGAACTTGGATGGCTAAGGCTCACCTTGTTTTTCCAATCTTTTCAGAGGCTCTTTTTACTCTTGAAAGTCTAGCACAGAATACGCACAAAGAAATATTTATAAAATAAAAGTGGTCTAAGAAATGAGTTAAGATTTTAAAAAGATGACTCTTCCTGTCCTCCTATCTTATAAATTCATAGGTTCATCAAGGCCATGAAGAATAACTAAAACAGCCAAAGGATTTTTGAATTGGATTAATACATGACATTATGCATAATATGAGGAAGAATTTTTCCACACTGGGAAAGCAAAAGCTAATGAAGGCATATTATCAAAGCCATTTAAGGTAATTGAGCCTCTGAAGAAAAGATGATGCAAGAAGGAAAATGATTGTGTGACCCCCCTTTCAATAATGTGTTTGCTCTTGAAAAATATGAGTGAGGCCAGAGCCTCCATCCTCCGCTTGGGAATTCTAAAAGCAAATGTCAGATATCGCAATTAGAAGCCACGATACAGGCTTTATCCAGAAGGCAGATATTGAAACAGAATGTTCAAGTGTGGAAAAGTAGTTAAAAGGCGGTCAGGGCAGTTGGAATGCAAGTAGGGGAAATTCACCGTAGACTGTCTAACGGGTAATAGGGAGAAGATGGAAGACAGAAATGGACCAAGGTCAGGTTTAGTAAAAACAAGAGGCAAAGCAAGCAGGTGAGGCATAGAAGGGGTTGTAGAACCATGTAATCCTAAAGGTAGAGAGGTCTATGCTGCCAGGTGTGTATCTTTTAGCAAGTTAACATCTCTGCAGTGGTTCTAACTGGACTGGATTCAGGAAAGTTCAGTCCCAGAATTGTAGATGTCACACGGCCTTTAGTTCGGCAACATTTGTAAGTAATCCTTCCTCTTTGGGGTAGCTCAAGAATCTTCTAGATTCCCAAAATGATGTTAATATTTCCAGGATTTCAGTCCATCACTGTTTAAGTCATTCCACTTCGTCTCCCCTCCCAAGCTAAGGTACAGGACTCTCTCCATGTTCCCTTCCTTTACTGGGTGACTGCCTGCTCCCAATTCCCCAGGACTGCAGGGGTTCCTCAGATGCAGGACACTGAGTTTCAAAATTAGGACTGTCTTGTCAAACCAGGATGAGTTGATAACCCCAGCTGTGGGCCAGGTAATTTTGCAACTCAGCTCTAATTTCACAACAGAGTGGTGGTAGGGGCTAAGTCATGCTCCCAACACTAGACTTCCAATCCAGCGCACCTTTCATTACAATTTGTCCTTAGAAGATATTAATGAATCGGATGTGCTGGAATTTATTTTCACATTTGCATTTGCAATGTATATACAAAGTCCTAGGTTGGAAACAAAAATATATTCTTTTATAAAAGAAAGGTTTGGGATGCTAATATTGAGATTTTTGTTTTTATTTCACAATAGTATTTTTTTTGTGTGTGTGTGTTTAAATTATAATGCTCCGAATGGGGCAGGATGAAATTTATTACTAGATACTCAGACACCATAGAACAAAAATTTTCATTCTGATAACTAGTCAATTTTCTTGGAGTGGCACTTCCATGGAAATTGAGCCATCGAGCTACAGAGAAAAAAAACATTTTCTGAGCTCTAAAGCGAAGTAGATCTTATGAAACCCATAAATTAACATTTGGAATAAGATTAATGCATCATAATCTCACTCTATTTTACAAATTCAACTCTCTATTTCATGTACAGACAAACTGAAATAACGAAGCGCGTCAAAAAGCCCATCTCACCTTAGAAATGCTAAGCTGATGGTATTATTTTATACCAGCATTTAGGACTCTATGTGTGCGATGCAGGGTAGAAGAAATGGGAGGCACATGGATGTCAACTTGGACTTCTAAGGGGTGAGAAGCAAATTGTGTATTTTGACTCTACTTGGATATGTGCAAATGATGGGGCTCAGCATTTTGGGGATCTTAGCATTTCAAATGTGAACATTTTGCGTTGAGATTTCATTGAGTAGTTCTATTTCTTTGTCAGTCATGTTTATCGTTAGGAAAAAAATGCAATCCTGCACATTAAAATGTGCTGAAATATTTCTGAGAGAATATGAGTTATAAAGTCATCATGAAATATTGACTAATAATCCACAGTCCAGTAAATGATGTATAGAAGCTATGGAGATTAAGGCAAATATTCATCGTTGTGTTGACTTCTAGGTCCTCAGCATAACATTGGGGAGGAGCATTGAGATGGACAATGGAGGACCTGACTGCTCTCTGTTCATATTGAATGAGAGTTTGCTCCATTTGAGACGTTGTACTAAATGCTTTAATAGTAATTATTTTATCTAATTCCCAGAATAACTCTATTAAGTGGCATTTCCCCATTTACAAAAGAGAATATGGAAGGTTAAAGAGTTTAAACACAGTGGACAAGCCAGGATTCATTCTCAGGCCACACAGTCCAGTGTTCTTTCTCTGGAAATGAATCCCTGACTGCCTCCTGTGGGGTACATGTTTGTTAGCCTACGCATCTCGTGCTGTGTGAACATGACATTTGCTAACCTTCCAAGTTTGATAGAGTTTGTTTTAAATGATGAACACATTTAATAGAAACTTTAAAATGCATTACAATGATTGGTTTGGGAAAAAATATAGTTTTTTATCAAGATTAGTGAAAAAAGCAGACTACAAAAGTATATTTATACTGTGATTAATTTTTTTTTCATTTTTCTTTCTCTTTGCTTTTATTTTTATTTTTATTTAAACATATAATGTAACCCCACCACCCTCTCCCAACACCTCTCCCCCCCACCCCCCTCAGTTTGTTTTATGACATTGAGTCTCTTTTGGTTTGTCTCCCTCCTGATCCCATCTTGCTTCATTTATTCTTTTCCTACCCCCTTAACCCCCAGCCCCATTGCATCTCCACTTCCTCATATCAGGGAGATCATATGATAGTTGTCTTTCTCCGATTGACTTATTTCGCTAAGCATAATACCGTCTAGTTCCATCCATGTCGTCCCAAATGGTAAGATTTCATTTCTTTTGATGGCTGCATAGTATTCCACCTCTTCTTTATCCATTCATCTGTTGATGGACATCTAGGTTCTTTCCATTACTTGGCTATTGTGGACATTGCTGCTATAAACATTCGGGTGCATGTGCCCCTTCAGATCACTATGTTTGTATCTTTAGGGTAAATACCCAGTAGTGCAATTGCTGGGTCATAAGGTAGCTCTATTTTCAATGTTTTGAGGAACCTCCATGCTGTTTTCCAGAGTGGTTGCACCAGCTTGCATTCCCACCAACAGTGTAGGAGGGTTCCCCTTTCTCCACATCCTCGCCAGCATCTGTCATTTCCTGACTTGTTCATTTTAGCCAATCTGACTGGTGTGAGGTGGTATCTCATTGTGGTTTTGATTCATATTTCCCTGATGCCCAGTGATGTGGCGCACTTTCTCATGTGTCTGTTGGCCATCTGGATGTCTTCTTTGCAGAAATGTCTGTTCATGTCCTCTGCCCATTTCTTGATTGGATTATTTGTTCTTTGGGTGTTGAGTTTGCTAAGCTCTTTGTCGATTTTGGATACTAGCCCTTTATCTGATATGTTATAGGAGCACATTAGAAACATAAAATGTAATGATTATTACAAGCAAAGTCCTATTAGAAATTAAAGCTATAAGAGAGTATTCAATTTCTGAAACCGTGTCTCTTTCAAGTGCCAGGTGAACCACAGAATTATGTGTTTTAGTCCAGAAATTAAAAAAAATATATCATTAGTCCTTTTCAGTCTCACCAGTGATGAATATTTAATTTGGGTTGTGATCCATTCACACATGAAAAAGTAGGTCCTCTGTAAAGATTAATGACTGAGTGACTGACCATGTAACACATTTACCCTTTTTTTCTAAGACATGCATCTACCACCTGTCTTCTTAGAACAGGTCATAGCCCAGAGCAGTTATTGTATCTGTGTGAGATTATTATTTTCTCCCGGAAAAAAATTTAATCAATTGTGTGTATTTACTGTTTCATCTTTTCTCCCTCTCCTAACCTGGGAATCATAGAAGACTCTTTGTTAACATCTGTAATTTACCATGATTAATATTTCAAAGGAAATATCACCTGGCACCCTGTCAACTATGACTATTCATGCTAATATGATTCTCTAACAACAAGCTGGCCACAAAATTAAGACCCTGGCGAAACATTTTGAGGTTTAAGTGATCCGTTAAACTAGATTAACAGTTTCATTTTCACACATTAGAAGTAGATGAGCTGGACAAGAAATATAAAGTGAGTTTATAGTGCAACAGACATTTCAAAACTTTACCTATCTATGTCATTTTTTGATAATATAATTAAAAATAACTAACCGTCTGAGGAAGGAATGATTATCCTTATTTAAGGATGAGGAAACTGATGCTCAAGCAACACAGGTACATCCAGCTTTGATGTAAAGGCTCTTACCTGCAGCTCAGTGTCGCCTCTAAAGCAGTCATTGTGGAAGCCAGTGAAATTATGTTGCCATCACTCTAAACAGTGCTCTTATTTAAATTGCTTTCATAGAACCTTAGGAGGAACACCAAAAATTAAATTCTGTTCCTATATAGGAAGGCCCACTTCTCTATGTTAGTCAGCTTTCCTCAAACCTTTAGCTATTTTCCAAAAATCGAGTCTACCCATGGAGAATGAAGATCCTATCTCAGTAGATAAAGAAACTGCCCTAAAGTCCAATCTGAAAGATAATGTTAAATATTTTGAATACCGTTAATAGTGTTAAAGTAGATGTACAGTCTCTAAAGGTGGACAATGATGGCAATAAACACACTTGAGAGTTTCTGTTTGATTTGTGGAGTGGAGAGATGGTTGCCATAAATGCTTGTACAAGCTTCAGAAACTTGAAGTTTTGGTGCTGGACCCCTTTGAATATACAGATGTATATATCTGTGATGAGGATACACTGAGATTAGTTCTTATTTGAAATCCTGTATGGAATAAGCTAAATACATGATTTGTATTTAAACTGAACATGCATTTCAGTAACATTGCTGTTAACATTCATCCCACAGATCATTCTGCTATGGATCCATTATCTGTACTATTGCCCTCTCTGCATTTCTCTATCTTGGGTCCAGAGATTTTATGAGATACTTGGGAAAAACCGAGTCGAGATCCTGATGAACTTGCTTTTCAGAATATTTCTGGTACACCTCTGTGTAAAAAGTTGTTTATGCTTTAAGTACTAGAAGTATTTAGGAAAGGAAACCAACACTATTAACTGAAATTGTTCTGAATGAAGTTTTGAAGAACTTGGGGCTTAAATTGCACTTGGGAGGATTTGAAGAACTAGGAAATTTATGAATTACCAATAAAAGAGTTAACACAGTACCATGTATTTAAAACTGGGTGTGAATTTACAGAGATTTGTCTTTAATTTCTTCAATATTTATGCTATCCTCAAACTTCTGAACAAAAAAGTAAAGCTAAGATCTGTTTGATACAGTCTTCAGGGCCCAACTTAATTCTCAATTTCTTGGCAAGGATTTCTCCAATTAAAACAACTCTGATTGTCTTTCCTTCTTTAAATGCCTAATGTGGCATCCTTTGAAACTCACATTTTGGCATTCTATCAAATATCATTTTTTTTAAAAGTTTGTATTTGTTTATTTGAGAGAGAGAGCACATGTGCAAAGAAGTGAGTGCACAATCGGGGGTGGGGGGGCAGAGGTAGAAGGAGAGACTGGCTTCCTGATGAGCACGGAGTGGGTGTGAGACTCCAGGGAGGGAGTGGGCTGTGGGACTTGATCCCAGGACCCTGAGATCATAACCTGAGACAAAGAAAGATGCTTAACTGAGTAAGCCAACCAGGTGACCCTCAAACATCATCTTTAAAATGTCACTGGATTTTTTTTAAAAGGATATATATTTTTTAAGATTTATTTATTTATTTGACAGGCAGAGAGAGAGGAGGAGGCGGACTCTCTGCTCAGCGGAGATGTGGGGCTTGATCCCAGGACCCTGGGATCATGACCTGAGCTGAAGGCAGAGGCTTTAATCCACTGAGCCACTCAGGCACCCCTGTCACTGGATTTTTTACTATGTTCTCCACCTCCTCAAGATAGATGGTAAGTGTCCAGAGAAAGATGGATGTATTACATACTTTTTTGGCCCCACAGAGCAGCTATTGGAAGGCTAGGCTCTGAATATATACTCTGAATAGATGAGAACAGCCAATATAGTTGTTTTTTGACTATACTAAGGGTTTTGGTATGTGTACATAAATGTAGGTGAGTAGATGTACGTGTGTGCAGGTTTGTGCATTTCTGTTAAAATTTATGGTTTCCCAGTGTGAATTTTAAGCAGCAATTTAAATGCAGAACACAAAAATAAAAGTTTGATTAAAACAATGTATGTAACCAATTATGTAAATATATAGACCATCAGCTTTATGTATGCAATACTAAATGTCATTAGATTAATTCCAACATCATCATATTCATTTACACTTCTGGTATAGGTTAGATTTTTTTGTGCTTTATTATGTTTATCCTATCTCTGTAATAAGTTGGAAAGTTATTAGGAACAAAAGTTGGTCTTTAATACATAAGTAAATTTTCAGAACATGCAACAACGTTTTCTACTTTCAAAGTGTCCTAAAAGCATTCACCTAGCTGCTGTGATCATGAGGATTAAATAGAAAAAAGACTTCTGCTCCCTTCACCAGTGACAAAGTCAACCTGGAATCCACCCATGCTCTGCTTTTTAATATAGAGTTTGCTGATTTATGGGTCTGTTTATTTTCAGTCTATCTAAGCAATAGTCATTTTCAATGTACCAGCATTCCCTTTTTCTTCTTGAATTACACCTACAGTTCTTTAGTAGAGGTTATTAGGAGGAGGAATGTTGCTGAGAATTATTCTTCAGAATTAACTCAAGAAGTGATGCTTTCCCACAGCTGGAAGACAGACATCATGATGTCAATACGAAGAACTTCCTGAATTGGGTTCTATTTCTGGCTTCATCATGAATTAGCATATGACCTTGGATAAGTCACCTTGCCTGTTTTAACCTAATTTTCCATAAAGTGAGGAGGTTAGATTGAATTACTTTTGACATCTTTAGTGGTCTAAAACCCTATGAAGCTTGTTCACAGGTGAAATTGCTCCTTGAGGGAACCCAGACAGACTTATAAGAAAATATTCAATATGCATGAAAAATCAGTATTGCTTTTTCTTTTTAGATGGCATAAGACCTGTACCACCTCCTTTGTTTTCCATATTTCTCTTTTTTGAAGATGATGAAGACTGAGAGCTTTTAGAAAGAAAGAGCTTATGGTTTTCCCCTATAACAATAAATAAGCAAACAAACAAATAAAGTGTCTGAATCCACTGAGAACATGGCTGTCCACCAATCTAGAATTACCAGGTATATTGGAGAGAACATAAATCTTCAATTCATGCATTTACATGTAAGGATGAAGATTTAATCTTTGCTTTTGTTACTAAAAATTAGAAATAACTATTGAAATGGTACAAAATTGTAGGACTGGGGATATCTTCAAAACTTCTCCTAAATACAACTATAAAATGAATTTGTATATTTAAAAAAGTGTGCTCAGACTTCAAGCTCTATTACAAAGCTATAATGATCAAGACAGTATGGTACTGGCACAAAAACAGACACATAGATCAATGGAACAGAATAGAGAGCCCAGAAATCGACCCTCAGCTCTATGGTCAACTAATCTTTGACAAAGCAGGAAAGAATATCCAATGGAAAAAAGACAGTCTCTTCAACAAATGGGGTTGGGAAAATTGGACAGCCACATGCAGAAAAATGAAACTGGACCATTTCCTTACACCACACACAAAAATGGATGAAAGACCTCAATGTGAGACAGGAGTCCATCAAAATCCTTGAGTCGAACACAGGCAGCAACATCTTTGACCTAAGCTACGGCGACTTCTTCCTAGAAACATCCCCAAAGGCAAGGGAAGCAAGGACAAAAATGAACCATTGGGACTTCATCCAGATAAAAAGCTTTTGCACAGCAAAGGAAACAGCCAACAAAACCAAAAGACAATCAAGAGAATGGGAGAAGATATTTGCAAATCACATATCAGATAAAAGGCTAGTATCCAAAATCTATAAAGAACTTATCAAACTCAATGCCCAAAGAACACAGAATCCAATCAAAAGATGAACAGAAGACATGAACAGACATTTCTGCAAAGAAGACATCCAAATGGCCAACAGACACATGAAAAAGTGCTCAACATCACTCGGCATCAGGGAAATACAAATCAAAACCACAGTCAGATACTACCTCACACCATTCAGAATGGCTAAAATTAACAAGTCAGGAAATGACAGATGTTGGCAAGGATGCAGAGAAAGGAGGAATCCTACACTGTTGGTGGGAATGCAAGCTGGTGCAGCCATTCTGGAAAACAGTATGGAGGTTCCTCATAAAGTTGAAAATAGAGCTACCCTATGACCTAGTAATTGTACTACAGGGTAGTTACCCTAAAGATACAAATGTAGTGATCCAAAGGGGCACATGCACCCGAATGTTTATAGCAGCAATGTCCACAATAGTCAAACTATGGAAAGAACCTAGATGTCCATCAACAGATGAATGGATAAAGAAGATGTGATGTATATATACGATGGAATACTATGAAGCCATCAAAACCCACAAAATCTTGCCATTTGCAATGACATGGATGGAACTAGAGGGTATTATGCTAAGCCAAATAAATCAACCAGAAAGGACAAATATCATATGATCTCACTGATATGAGGAATTTGAGAAACAAGACAGGATCATAGGGGAAGGGAGGGAAAAATGAAACAAGATGAAACCAGAAAGGGAGAAAACCCATAAGGGACTCTTATTCCCAGGAAACAAACTGAGGGTTGCTAGATGGGGGGGGGGGGTGTGTGTGGGAAGGACAGGGTGGCTGGGTGATGGACCCTGGAGAAGGTACGTGCTCTGGTGAGTGCTGTGAATTGTGCAAGACTGATGAATCACAGGCCTGCACCCCTGAAACAAATAAAACATTATATGTGAATTTAAAAAATTAAAAAAATAATTAATTTCTAAAAAAGTGTGCTTATAATAAGGGCACATGTCCCAGTCTGACTGTCACAGTTCGATTAAGTTTTGCACTTGGGTAGGGCAAATGGACAGCATCCAAGCTGTCATGCCGAATGCCATGCTGTGTTCCCAAGGAGGATGCTCCCATTTCACACACTGGAAACTTCTCCCGTGAAAAGGATACTGCTATGTTGGGTTGCAATGTAATTCAAAGTTTTGGGTTGGGTTGGTTTGGGTTGGGTTGGTTACTACTCCAGTCACCTCCCCGTTTGTCATTAACATCTCCACTTGATTAGTTTGGTTAGCTGCGTAAGGAGCAAGAAGAAAAAAAGGGATCAGAATCATTTCGACCGCTGGGAAAACCGGAGCAACGCTGACTGTTAAAAGCTGTTAATTGCAGTTTACAAAAGAGAAATCCCTTATCTTTGAAAGTTCACTTGCTTGAGTGACTCATTCTTCCTGGGAGGGATTAATGCTTAATTAGAAAAAGATGCTAAACACTCTGATGTGCTTCCTGTATGAAAACCTTAGCTTAGTTTTAAAGATTCTTAACAAGGTAACATGTTAATTATTTAATGACTGATTTGTGCTGAGAACTAGAGATATGTGTTAAAATCGCAGCGCTTATCGCGTTTGGCACAGCTCCCGGAAATCAGTGCCCTGACTGTTCTAGGTTTTGGCGCCAAGCCTGTTTTTTGTTGTGGTTGGTGCATGGTTTTGTTTTCCTACCTCTGGGTTAAACATGTTTGTCAAAATACACATTTGGGAGGGGTGTGGCCAGGACCAGGGTGCGTAAGCCTGGTGGTCAAGAAGGCGAGGGCGGGAAAGGAGCAGCAAAGAAGGGGGAAAGGCAGCCAGGTTTGGAGTGTGACTGCATTCTTCTTCCAGGTTCCTGGAAATAGCTCTACTCCAACCTCACTGTGGGGTACAAGAAAGTCAGAAGGGGTAGCGTGTACCTTCAGCAGAAGGTAACAGGGCATTGCAAGCCCAGCTTCACACGTTGCTTGTCTGTCAGGGAGTTTTCTCCTTCACAACAATACCCTGATGTTTTGGTAGGCGGACTCCAGCTCGCTTAGTAAGTGAGAGGCACGGGTGGAATGCCAGGTATGTCTACAGAGCAAAGGAGAGCAGGCAGGCTGACGCCAGGAGAGAATAGGCAGGTACCTATTGAGTTACAGGATTTCTACAAATCTAATCCACATGTAATGTGAGACTTATTACAGAGCCAGCCTCTGCTAGGGCTGCAAGTCTGAGGATATGAACAGTCTCTGAAGCAATGATCCCAGTTAACCCATTGAAACCCAGCTTCACTTCTCCAAAACCGAAGAGCCTCTTACCTAGTGATGTTGTTTAGGGGTGATAGCGGTTACAAGTTGCTTACTAATTCTATGAGAAATACTCAGAGTAAGATATTATTGAACTGCAACAGAGATATTTAATATGCCTGCAAACAGTGAACACACAACTATAGCCACAGTAACTAGGGCTATTTTAAGGTACTCTCTATTTAATATGTCTGACACTGGATAGTCCATACATTACTAATGATGGGTATCTATAATTTATGGTACATTTTTTTCATGTGATAAATTTGTTATGAAAATTTTAAATAGCAAAATTATTTATTAGTCTCTAAAAAGCATTAGTCTCTTAAGCATCTGCTTAAGAGAAACATTTTCTTCCTAGGTCATCTTCATTAATTATCATAATAAATTGATGATAATTTTATTAAGGAAGGAAATCAGAATTGCTAATGCAACTAGGAAAGAGACCCAAGTACTAGAGTCTCAAATATTCATGATGTATGTCATAGACTTTTCTTGATCAGCAGCTAACGAACCTGCTTGGAAACTGGGCAAAAGAAGTGAAAGTGTGGTTTCTATACCTAATATATGATCATAAAGATTCTCTAAATCAGGATTGAAAGATTAAAAATGGTCAGTCCAGCAATCCCATAATTACACAAAGAAAAGAAAATTAAGATAATAGTTCTTACCTTATCAATGTAATTGGGGTAAAATCCAACCTAACCCCCAAAATTCACATTACAAACTATTCTTAAGACTGGTTTCATGAAGGGGCGCCTGGGTGGCTCCATCAGTGAAGTGTCCAGTTCTCGATTTCGACACAGATCCTGATCTCATGGGTCCTGAGATCGATTCCTGTGTCAGTGTCTGCGCTCAGAGGGGAGTCTGCTTGAGATTCTCTTTCTCCTTGGCTCTCTGCCCCGCCCCTCTTGAAGGCGTTTGTTCTCTTTCTCTCAAATAACTAAAATAAGTCTAACGAAAATGACTGATTTGCTAATAAATAATGTTTAACCACAGAAATATTCTATGAAGGCATGGCTCCAAATGACCGTTATGTGGTTTTTACATATTGATACCCTCCCTCTCCACAGGTTCTTTGTCTCCCTTACCATATGCAGATGCCAGGAATACACCTGCGACATCGACTTTCTAGAGTTTTACTTATTCACACAAAGATTTCAAAATCAAGGCTTTCAAAGTCCGTGCACTGATATGAGAATTAATATTTGTTGAGCATCTTCTGTTGTCCACATATTCTGATACTTTACGGACGTTCATTTATTCGTACATTTTTATGATTTCTACTTCTCAGACGAAGAGGAGGAGGCTCAGATCAAGTAGCCAGTGAGAGACAGATGCAGAATTGAACCCAGGACTGGTGGGTTCAAAGCACGTTTAGAGTGGAACGAAACGTGGGCGATAAGATAGCACTCCCGCAAAGAGGAGAAAGGTCGAAGGTGAAAAGAACATTCATTTTGTTAACTGAAGGTCTGGGATGAAAGATGGCTCTGCTCCTTCCTTGTTTCTGAACTGACATAAACTGCTGAGTTTCTCTATGCCTGAATGGGCTCACCTTTGAGGAGGCAGAGGACCACGTCATGCTTTCGCGAGGACTGAAAAGACAAGTGACCACGAGCATAGATATGTGTGGTGCTCGATACTAAGGTTAGCTTAGCTCTAACATACCACACAAGTCTCTCTGTGCCTTAAAGCATGTGCTTTTCTATATATGCTCAGTGCACCGCAAAAGTGATTATTTTGAATGTGGTGGGAAAGAAAAGGATAAAAAAACGAGACTGTTCCACACTCCCCGCCCCCTCACCCCCCGTTCCTGAATTGTACAGCTCAGACAGAACGTACTGATGGAGCTTGCTTCTGAACAATATTGCAAAGTTTGCTTTTAAGTTGATCTGTGACATTAAAGCCAACCCAATCCTAAATTTGTTCACTCCCCTGTGCTGCTTATTTCTTTCAAGCTATTGCCAACTGTATCCCTGTTTAACCTTTGTGGTAGATAAGTAGATGCTATTAAATGTTGGACTACTGAGTAGGCCTCTTGAAAACAGCAGTCAGGTTTTGAAAAAAGCAGACAGAACAATATTCCAAGCAGCTTTTTAAGAAGCATAAAACACTGATTAAAACACGAAAGACTGATTAAAACACTGAATAAAACATTTGCAGAAATAGCATCATTTTGATGTTGCTCCTAATCCCCAAGTTATTAATATCTTTAATATTTGGTAAAAATAAGAATCCTCTAGTGAGAACGAATGATTTTACAGGGTGATAATATCCTATATTCATTGCAGCTCTGACTCTGGTTTTAACACGGCCTGGAACATTTTTCTTTTTTTTTAGGCCAGATACGTATTTGAAAAACCAAAATATCTCTATATTTAGGTATATACCCACAATTTTATAGGTTACATTTAAAATTACCAATGTAAATGTGGCTTAGTATGTAGAAGACTTCCTCTCTACAATAAACAAAGCAGCATCTATGCTTGCAAATTAATTTTTCAAAGAAATGCTCTAAAAATTTAAAAGCAAACATTAAAACAGCTGAATAAGTAAGATCTAAATCTGAATTGTTCAAAATTCAATTTCTTAGTATATTTTCTGTGTGCACCTTAAAAATGTGTATTTTATTTTACTGGGTGGGTGTTTTACAAATATTAAGATAGTGGGAAGCATTCAAATTTATCGCATGCTTGTTGACATTTTGTCTACCCATTCTATCAATTATTAAGGGCAATTTTGAAATCTATCACTGTACTTGTGGATTTATCTATTCACTCTTGCAGTTTTATCAGGTTTTTTTAACATATATTTTCAAACTCTCTTATTGGGCACATGATTTTTTCAGATGGTTATGAACTGATGCCTTTTCATTACAAAATGAGCAGTTTAATCCTGGAAATATTCTTGGGTCTAAAATCTACTTTGTCATATACTGATATAGTTACTCTAAGCTTTCATTATATTAGGGTAGACATAAGTATAATTTCTTTTACATCTTTTGACCTATTTGTTTCCTTATATTTTAAGTGCTCTTCTTATAAGCGGCATACAGTTGGCCTTGATTTTTGTATTTCATCTTACAATACCCGTTGATCCATTGTTTAAACCACTTACGGTTAATGTGATTACTAATATAGTTAGGTTTATATACATCATATTCCTATTAATTTAATACATCCCATCGCTTCTTTATTTCTTCTTTTCTCTTTATCTGGCTTCTCTTAGGTTGGGTATTTTGATGATGTCATTTTATCCTCTTGGTTTATTAATTATGGCTCTTCGTTTGTTAATTCCGTTAGGTTGTGAAGTGCCTATCTAAATTATCACAAGCTACCTTCAAGTGATAATTTCCTACCTCATGTATCCATCCTTTTCCAGCTTGTATGCTCTCTCTTTTTATTTATATTATAAACTCTAAAATATATTTTTGATTAGACAGTCAATTATATTTGAAAGTGATTTAAATAATAAGAAAACAGTCATCTATTATATTTATCTGGAAATCATTTCCAATATTCTTCATTTCTTTGTATAGCTCCGCAGAGGATTTCATCTAGAATTACTCTTTTGTATTTCATCTCATATCATTTTCTTCTGCTCGAAGGACTTCCTTGAACATCCCTTGCAGTGCAGTTTAGCCAGGGTTTCATTCTTTCAGCTTTTACTTGCCTGTGTTACATTAGTATTTGAAAGATATTGTTGCTGAATAGAATTCTAGGTTGACAAATTTGTTTTTCAATACTTCAAAGATGTTGTTCTACTATCTGCTCATTTTTATTGTTTCCAATGAGAAAACTGCTCTCTCCCTTTTTGTTCCTCTATATATAACATATCTTTTTTTCCCTCCTCTGGCTGCTTTTAAGATGTTCTCTCTCTTACCATTTATGAGTACTTCGATTATCAGTTGCCTTAGTGTAGTTTTTTTGGTGTTTCTTGTGCTTGGAGTTCATTGTCTTAGATACATGGATTTATTGTTTTCATCAGATTTAGAATGATTTTGGCTATTATATTTTAAAAAAATTTTCCCCCCTTCCTCCCCATTTTCTTCAGGGACTCCAAGCCCATGCATATTAGGTGGCTTGAAGTTCTCTTTTAGGACACTGAGGCTGTGTTAATTTTTGAAATTTATTCTCTTTTCTTCTGTGTTTCATTTTGGATGGTTTCTATTGGCATGTTCATTAACCTTCTCTTCTATAATACTTAATCTGCTGTTAATCACATCCAGTTTATTATTATTTTTTAATCTCACCCATTGTAGTTTTCATCTCAAAAATTTGATTTCATTCTTTTTATATCTTCCTTAATCTCTAGTTAACTTTTGAACATATGGAACGCAGTTAAAACAATGGTTCTAATGGTCTTGTCTGCTACCATCTTGATGTCTCATTTTATAATTTGAGGTAGGTGTGGCTCAGTGCTTGTTTTCGGGATAATTATCCTTCACAGCAAGATATTAGTGGGTACTTGCTCCAGTGCCCCTTGAACTATAAACTTTTCTAGGTTGTGTGGTAGAAACAGGCATTCTCCAGGCCCTGAGTGAGCTGTAGAGTGCTATACTCTTGGAACTTTTTAGGTCGTTCTTTACTTAGCCACAAGTAGGTTCTTTATATATATGTGTGATCAGTATGATGCTAAATATTTAGGTAACCTCTATAAATTTCTAAGTTTCTTTTTCTGTCTAGTGTTCTCTCCAGTATTTTCCCTATGAACTCTTGTTCCCTTGGCCTTCCCAGATCCGCTGCTCTGTTTCTTCAATTCAGGGAGATCTGCAGACTCCATGTGGTTTTCCCTTTCCTGTAGTGCAGCCTTGAATCTCTCTGAAGATAAAAAGCTTGGATGATCATAAGGTTCACCTCACTCTCTGTCTCTTAAGGATTACTATAAATTGTTGTGTAGTGTCAGGTATCTTGAAAACCACTGTTTTATTTCATGTGTTTTGTCTTTTTATTATTGTTGTTTTATTCTGGAAGGTAAGGCTAGTCACTGTTTCTTCATTATGGCCAGAAACAAGTAAAACTCAATTTCTAAACCAGAGAGAGAGGAATTTAGTAATCCTAGGAACTGGAAATGTTCTTACCAATTTTTAGTTTCTCACTGAATAGTTGAGGACACTAATGCACCAAAAAAATAAGTAAAGTTTATAATATCATACAACTAGTTATAGTGATAGTATTAAGAATTTATGTTTTCTTATGCCTATATTCTAGAATTAATCTGTATGTGTTTTAGTCATAGATACACTTGAAAAGAATCACAAAAGTCATTTTTTTCCATTCTCACTTCTTAATTTTCACATAATGAAACTGAGAACCAAAAAGGTCATCATATTGTGCAGAAACGAGAAGCTACTGTGGATCTGGGCAAAGAAAGAGAACTAGTTTGACTAATTGTTTCTTCTGGTTCCTGATCTGCCCAAACTGAAAGCAAAACACTGAAGGTTAGCCATGGAAAGAGGGTCACTGTGCTGATTCTCCTTTGATCACAGTTCAAAACTAAACAAAGGAAAATGAGAAACCTGTTATATAAAGAGAAAGCTCATGAGATCTTTTAGCCTTCAGGGAGTTAGAAAGTTAATCTATGTGACCCATTAACAAAGGCATTGCCCAAGACAGTCAAGAGCTCTCCAAGGAAAGGCCCACATTAACCACATGGAAAGGTTAAGCATAGATGGCTGTTGAACAAGAGAGTAAGAGAAATTTTTGGACAATGCTCATGCTCAAAAACTAGTCCTTTTCAAACCTTGCTATTCCTTCAGTTCTTTCTTCTAGAATACCACAAATATAAAACAAACAAACAACCTCAAGGAGGTACTGATTCATACTACAGATTAAATCTCTGTTAGATAAACAATGGATGTTATCCTGCCTAAGGTATCTATAATTTAAAGGAATTATCTTGGTAACTCTGACAGTGTTTTTGAAAGTATATGTCATGATCACTAATAAATGGTCATAGACCAAAAACTTTCTGAGTTAAGTATTTGACTTCTCAAAGTCAGGCAGCTTTCTTTATTGTGATTTTGGTCTTTAAGTCACTGATGGCCAAATACACATCTCTAAGAAAGCAAACTTCCCAACTTTGTCCATGGAACCATTATTTCAAGGCTATAAAGTTATGCCAGAAAAAGTTAACCTAAGAAATAAATCCTATGGTCACATTTTTAGGTGTTATAGTAGTTTGGTGGGAAAGTATTTTTGAGGCTAAGAACTATTTTTTCAGTTATAAGAGAGTTAACAACTTCAGTCCTTCCAAAGGTGACCTTCTGAATTTTCTAAAGTAATGTGCTGAGTGCTCTCTTTCTAGAAGGTTTGCATAGTAGGAACTATGCTCAAACAAGAGAAATTAACAGAAATTTTCTACTCATGATACTTCCCAAGCAGGAACCATTACCCCTTAATTACAGAACACTGAAATTGTATTTTGGGGAACAAAGAGGAAAAAAAACCTTAGATGGGTGGCATAAGGAGGAGGAATTAGGGGTTCATTTTCATTTCCTTCCAAACTAATTGCCTAAAGAGCTTTTTATTTCATCAGGAAGTACACTAACAAATGGCCTCCTTGACTTTTGCTAATCACTTTATTAATGCTTTAGCCAGATTTTAAAATATGCAGTAGTATTAATATCTGAGGAGAAAAACCTTTATTGTGCATAAATTACAAATTTACTATCTCAATTGCAGTTGAGTTTTAATGTTTCCTTTCCAGAAAAGCCCTAGTGCATATTCTTCAGGGAGCAATTCTGCACTCTTAGGGGAATGAACCGAATGACCTAATAGGGCCTTCCATCTTTAATTTCTGTAATTCAGGAAAGCCTCATAAAACACAAGCTTCCTTTGTGAATTAACTTTTCTCTGAAAGTATTGAGACCACTTTCTTGCTTTCTTTGGAAGTACTTTAAAATGTTTAATAATATTAGAAATATTTGCTAGACCCATATTGAAAAATATCAGCTAAGTTATACTCAATGGTTCAAGTATAATTCTTCTGAAAGACACAAAAATGGCACATGATCTCTTCCTTTCTTTTCCAATTATAGGAAGCTGTCCATTCATAACACCAAGAAAACAATTTTGGGGAGAAAGAATCTAAAACAAAAATCAAATGAAACTAACAACAAGTTATGGAATATTTTTATGCATAAAGTGTTAAAATGTCATTGTTAAAAGAGCAAAGGCATTTATAAAAACTGAAAAGGGGTATTATAATCCCTGTTTTAAACTTTTTAGTAAATGTAATAAAACATGTAATAATTTTTATTGAAAATCATGTGTGCTAGACAGTATGAAAAATCTAGGAGAAATATGAGTCTTGACTGTTTACTATAAATGTTTGCAATTTAAGAGGGAAAACAAAACCTACCATAATAGAATAATTAGTCACAATATAATGAGTCATAACTTTAAGCAGATGAGGGTTCTGGTGGAGCTCTGAGGGTGGCACTATGCACAAAAAATGAGTTGGAAGGTCATTTGCAACTCCTATCTCTAGCTCTCAGACCTTTTGGTCAAATATCCATCAAGATTAAAATTCTCTACCTTAGAATGCTAATTTTGGAAGGGCTTGGGTTTCCATGAAACACAGTATCATATGCAAAATTGTGTGTGTGCCTTTGTGTTACCAAATTTTGTGACATATTCATAGGCTTTTGTGAACCTAGCATGTTTAAAGAGAGCAGCTATTGTCTTTCTTGGTTATAATGCTAAACTAGCGTGAAAATTCATTTAAGTAACATAAATTACAACATTCAAAATAAAATCTGTATAGACAACATCAATAAATTGATAGTAGCTCCATTTCATGACTTACTTGATAGAAAATGTGAACTGATTTCCAATGACATATTACAGAATAATTTTTAATATCATCTGATAGTGGTACACAATGCACTAGCTTTATTTTTAGCCTGTATCTTCCCAAAGTTCAAGTAATAAGCTACACCAAATAGCATTGACTTTGATATTGACTTTGGAATGATATAATACCAGAGAATGACATTTCCATTTCAAAAATAATCAAGTCAATCAGCAGATGAATAGATAAACAAAATGTAACATATAGATAAAATGGAACATTATTCAACCATTAAAAGTAATGAAGTTGTGATGCGCAACATGGATGAAACTTGAAAACATTATGCCACTGGAAATAAGCCAGACACAAAAGGACGCATATTGTATGATCTCAATTTTATAGAATAGGTAAATTCATAGAAACAATAAATACTTTGGAGGTTACTAGGGACTGGAGAAAGGAAGAAATAGAAAGTTACTGCTTACCAGATACAGATTTTCATTTTGGGGTGATGAAAGGGTTCTAGAAATAGTGGTAGTGCTTGGATAGCTCTAAATGTAATTAACACCACTGACTTCTACACTTAAAGTGGTTAAAATGGCAAACTTTATATTATGTGTATTTTACCAAAAAATGTTTAAAAAAATAACTGAGAACATTTTCTTGCTTTGCCTTTCTTATCAGGACTTTAAAGAGTTTAATGATCTCAATCTGAAAATCTAGGAGGTTATAAAATATTTATAAAAGCCACCTACTCTGCAGATAGTGACATTGAGAGTCATTTGTTTAGATTAGTAGCCTATATTTGGGAAATAAAAGATGAAATGTTGACCAAAATATAAGTATTGATGAAAAATGAAACAGAAGACAAGCAAGCAAAAGACCTTCGATCCATATTAGTGGTGGATGAAAGCACCACAGTTTTACCATTTTCAGGGATATTGAGATCTTTGGTAAAAAGAGGAGAAATGATGTTGATAGAGAAGGAAAGTCTCCAGGATGAGAATCAGAAGGTCTACAATCTAGTTTTGTCCATTGCTTTCTATATACAGTAATTCTGGAAGCTTACTTGTCTGTGTCTTTTTTCTTTTGAAAAATGGAAGGGCTAGATGAATATTTTTAGGTCTCCTTCTAGTTGTAAAATTATATAGGTGTCTAAGTTCAGGCATCGTAATTCAATGCTAGATCAATTGTTGAAGCCAATTCTTTAAATTCAAATTTTGACAATTTTTATAATTATTGTTCTTATTTTATCATCGTCAGTACTGTCTATGCATTTGACATTGTCATTTGGATTTAATAAGTTAATTTGTGTGTGTGTGTGTGTATACATTTCACAATTTAAAATAAAAAATGCTCTTATGAAATGCTCTATCAATATTTTCCTCTAAGAACAGGGTGTGGCATTTAAGCTTGGAGACTACAGAATATAACCAAACAATATACCATAAGTTCAATTTGTACTTCTGACCATGTTACTAATCAATCTGAAAAATAATTGTTGACTTTAAAGCTCATTGGCAATTAAGTTCTAATAAAGTTAAAGTTTTCCCTCTTGTTATATGTCCAATATAATTTTCTTCTTTTTTTTAAAGATTTTATTTATTTATTTGTTAGAGAGAGAGAGAGAGCGAGCACAGGCAGACAGAGAGGTAGGCAGAGGCAGAGGGAGAAGCAGGCTCCCCGCCGAGCAAGGAGCCCGATGTGGGACTCAATCCCAGGACGCTGGGATCATGACCTGAGCCGAAGGCAGCCCCTTAACCAACTGAGCCACCCAGGCGTCCCATAATTTTCTTCTTTTTCACAAAATATTCACAAAATATTCCTTTTGACCAGATCATCCATTCTGTGTAGCTACTGTCTTCCATATTCTTTCAGTTCCGTCTAAAATCTTTCCCTGGAAACTTTTCAAAACTCTTACCAAATTGAACACTTATAGAAGGTGGAAGCTAAGATGTGTTTTCAGGGGCAGGGCATGATAGTATACAGCATATATTTTTTACATATATACATACAAAAGCATACAACTTTTACAAAGGCCACATGGTTTTGAGGTTGAATGTGGCAATGGCAAGAACAACAATCCCATAAAAATTCTAAACACAATTTTAAAAATTTGTTCTTTGAATATATATTGTTAATGCATAAAATTGATTATTGCCATTTAAAATATTTTACATCTTTTAGATGAATTGCTTTGTTTAGATGTTGGATTCCCCCAACAATATTTCTAAAAGAAGGAAAAGATGCCTTCTAATTATTATTTGAATCCATCCTAACATAGTAGTCATTAAATTACATGATAGGCATTATTTTTGTTGTTCCATCTTTTTTCCCAGTGCTATCTTTACTTTCCCGAGCTTCTCATAGCTATTTCTTGTAAGAGACCTCAGTGGCAAAAATAAATTTGTAGTATACAAGGTATATTAGCAAACTCACAACAGCTATGGGTTACAGCTTAACTTTGGGTCATGATGTAACAGCAATTCCAGGATCTAGGTTCTCCAACTTCCCCAAATCCACTGTACTGTCAAACATATCTGGGTTTAAGCATGCCTAAATGACCTCTAAGTCATGATTTAGGGTGGTATTGGGACCCACATGACCCAGTTAATAATCTTCATTGATTTATGTCCCAGAATTTCTCCACCCTCTTTGAGACCAAAGTTTTGCCTTTACTGCCCCTAGGGATTCTTAAACACCATTAACTCCTGCTAGACTCCTCCATTATGGATTCCATTACCTGTCTTTCATCAAGGGCTTCCTTGGGGTAATATGGGCAGATTCTCTATTGAATAAACACTAACTTTTTTTTTTCCAAATTACAGTATTCGATTATATCATTCACTGTCATAACTCACTCAAAACCTTAACCCTCCTAGAATATATAGTAACTGATGTAGAGTCATTGTTCATTCACTGTGCAATAAACAGATATACCTAACAATGTATGTACAGACCTTTAAATTTCTTCCGAAATTATGTTCTTTTGATGACACAAGAAAAAGGTGAATTATTGTTCCTATTGGGACAAAAAAGAGGGGCAAAACAACTCAGAATTAAAGAACTTAGCAATAGATATTTTAAAAGGCAAAAATTTTAAAAGTTATTGCTTTAAACAACCCAGTAACATATTGGAAAAATGTTAGTCATCCAGACAAGAAATGTCATCAAAGGACCTTTCCATTTAGGGAAACTACATTTCTAGGGACATTATCAACAAGTGTTTCCCAGAAAAAAAGATAAAGCCATTCATTTTTGAAATAAATATGGCTTCTCACCGGTCCTCTCCTGAGCCTTACATTAGATAATCAACAACTGTGTAAAATTCCAGATTTGTCTTAAAAATCATATGCTCTGTGGTAATCAGCTTACAAAATGATTTATAAGCACTGAGAAGGGAGAAGGAAAAGGCAGAGAGAATGCATTTTCAGCTTGCTGTGAATACACTGTGTCATCCCATTCAGCATTCGGATACAGCCTTCATACTTCAAAGTGCAAAAGCACAACCTGGGAAGTCTTCCAAATCCATTTTTATAAAGAGGAAGCACTTGCCAGGACACAGGAAGTACTCAACACAGTACTGGTAGTTTGTTGTGTTGTTTCAGCAAGCATTGCCAGAACTCTCCAAGAAAGTTTAGTAATGACAAATAATGGGAAATTTGAAATTTGAAATACTATCTTAGCCCAATTCCAATGAGCTCTTTTTCCCTGGAGGTTGATAGTTCTTCTGTCAAGTATAAAAATGAAAGGTTCTTAGAAAAATGAGGGCATTCATGGGTATAAGATCAGATCCTGAGAAGTCTAGTATATATGATGATCTATGTTAAATTTCCTGTTTAGTTTCAACAGAATGGCTGGAATATTAGGTTTATGAGGAGTTTAAAATTGAGTTTTTGTGTTTTTGTTTAATTTCTAGCTCTTCATGAACTTTGGAGAAATATCCTTGATAAAATTTTAAATAAATACATCTAATGTGGTAGTACTAGATGTTAACTTATCTAGTTTATGATTATTTTATTATTTAACAAAATTTATAATTAACTATTGCATTCATTATATCCTGTGTTCAGTGTTATTGGGAAACTAAAAAAGTTAAAACTCTGGGCTCCTTGTCCTCAAAATATAGACAGCCCTTCTACTTTTGAGAAAGAATTTTGATTTCTTTATGCAAAATCATCATATACTATTATTATTACTTAGTAGTATTAGTAGTAGCAGCAGCAGTAGTAGTAGTATGTTCTTAAAAGTAAGGCCTAAGGAAGTTAGTATATGTACAAAATAAAGTTAAAGGGAAGTTGAGGTTATTAGCATTCCATTGAGTTTAATGATGCAATTTTTGTCTTTTGCAACCCCTATAGTAAATGTAGCTTTTGTCCATAGAACTGAGCATCAATATTTGTGGGACCAAAATGATTGGCTTATACTTTTATTGAGAGAAGCCAAAGATTGCATGTAATATAAATTAGGTAATCATTTTTTGTTGACTTTTTTCTAATGTATGATGGAATTTGGAAATGGTTCCAGAAATACTAAATTTATGAAATATAGTTACAAAAGAGGAAAGTCATCTATGCAGAAAATAAAGTAGCATAGTAATGAAAAGTCTACATGGCTTAGCTAAAGCATTTTTTAAATTTTTTATTTTTTTTGAAGATTTTATTTATTTATTTGACAGAGAGAGAGATCACAAATAGGCAGAGAGGCAAGCAGAGAGAGAGGCTCCCTGCTGAGCAGAGAGCCCAGTGCGGGGCTCGATCCCAGGACCCTGGAATCATGACCTGAACCGAAGGCAGAGGCTTTAACCCACTGAGCCACCCAGGTGCCCGGGCTAAGCTAAAGTATTAAGAGGGTTGAAATTAAAACCATCAGCATCTGCCTGAATTTTAGTAATTCTTTCATAACCTATCTCTTACTTGATACTTTCTTCCCATTCGACCTCTCATTGCAACTTGACCAATTCAAACCCACATTACTTCATACACAGACTACTGCACCAGGCCTAGTCTTTTGTCACCTCGATCCATCTTGCACGGTATTGTTAGAGTAAACTCCTGCAACATCACCGATGTTCTTGTCACACTCTGACTCAAAAATATTCAATTGTTTTACCTATTAATTTGATTTCAGTCTATCAAATATTTTTGAACACTTTTAAAATAAGCCTCTACTTTAATTGGCCTATTCAACTTCTATCCCCTGAATGCTCTTTATATTTATATTACTCATTCTGATGTGCTTGTTTATAGTGACCCTTTCAATAATGCCTTTTACCCTATACATAACCAATAAAATGACAATTAAATTCATAGGAATAATAATAAAATATATAACTTTAATGATTTAATTCAAACATTACTTTTTTTATGAAGAGTTCTATGATATGCTCAACTAGTACTAGTCTTTCCTGAACTCCTTTTAAGCACCTAATGCATATAACATTCTTATGTGCTAACGATAATCTGAATCTCTGTCCTAAAAAATAGTTTAAATGTATTATTGCTTCTTCAACTGCCTCGGTATTGCTGCCCTGAATCTTAGGATAAACGGAATTACAAAAACAGTTTTTAAGGTAGTTGAGGCAGAGAGGGCATTTCAGAGATGTTCTCTCTGATTCAACAGCTGATCCCAGACATGTTGAAATGTGCCCTGATTGTCCCACAGCTGAGCGATTATGGATTGTCTCCCTGATTCTTAATTTGATACAAACAAATAGAAAGCCAAGAAAATCCTCCAAGGATTTCTTTTTTTTTTTAGAACTCTTAGGAATCTATGAAGACATTCAAAGAAGCTTAAAGTTAAATCCTTTCATAAGCAACTTACATGGACAACAAACTTTGCTCCAGCAAATCTCAGTGGAAAATGTTAAGGTTAGTCCTTAGAACCAAAAATGGTTTTGCATTATAGTTGCTCATAAAATGGGTTCAAAGTAGGGAGACAATGTAGGGAGACAACTAGGGAGGTACAAATTACCTCAAAATGGTTTGAAGTATTTATCTCAATTTAATAGCCATCAATTTAATAACAAACTTGAAGAAGATTATTAGAGGGATTTTAATAAAGAGACTATTTGCTGAGATCTGAGGTTTACGGCACCAACAAGGAATGGGGCAGCACCCCAGATGCAGCAGTATCAGTGAGCCTTACCCATCTCTAGGCCTAAAGAAGTAAGAGGAGGGAGCTGTTACCTTGACCTGGCAAGAACCACAGCTGTAACTGTGAGGAAGGAGAGACTGCCTCACAGAAAGTGTGGCCTGTAGAAGAATACAGTCACTGACAAATTGAGGACAAACAAGGAGGAAATAATTTCCTTGACCTTTCCCTCTTTCCACCCACCATTTTGGGTCAGAAGAACCAAAACTGATGAAGATTAGAGAGTTCAACCTCTGGGGCACAGGATAAAGTGAAGAAGAGATCTGACAGGATAGAGAGAAAATATCCAACATATCCCCAGAAGTCATGCCAAATAGAAACCAATTATTCCAGTCATTATATCACATCTGATTAATCACTCTAAGTTGAGAAAAGGCCATAAGGCCCAATCTACTGAGCCCATTGAAAATCTCCTCTGTGATATGGACACTTATAACCTACATACCTCTTTATACTAGTTCTTTGTGTAAAGTCTTACATTCAAAATGCAGGTTCTTCCAAGTTAGGTTGCAGAATTTTGCTGGATAGTATCATAAAAATCTACCTGAGAGTACTGTTCAGTGGACCACCCTTTAATTTACTAGTCTGTATGATTATTAGATTTCACAACTTTACAGCTATGTTCCTATTGCTGTATTCTATTGTATACAGTTAAGAAAATGGATAGAAGTATTTTAATATTTTAGTAGCATTGATTGATTTACTAGACTTTGATTCTATGATTTTGCGGGGGGGAGTATCCGTTCTTGAGCTCAATGGAATGAGCACTCTACAGGTCCAGGCTTTCCATGAAGCTTTGAATACTTACATATGCATATACTCATTCATTACATATTTACTCATGGTCCATAACATGCTAAGCATTTGCTAACTGCTGGATGAATGATAGCATCAGAATAAAAAGGAATGAGGTTTTGACACATCCATAAACAGCATGAAGTTTTTATATATTCAAGCTCTTTCTCTTGGACAAGATCCTACTAGTGCTTCCCAGTATTGACTTCTAACACTACCTGTGTTCATCCCTGTCTTCAACACACTGACCCATGTGTTTTTCCTACATCACATTCTCCAGTTCTAATAAAAGTTGTTTTTTATTAGTTGGAACATGCAAAGAAATTTATTTAGAAAATGTATGAGCAGAACATTTTATGAGTTTGCATTGTTTAAAATATTAATAAATGCTACATAATATATCCTGCCCATTTCCTTCAGTGAAGTTATGTCATACATCTATAGCTCAGCTTCCTTTAAAAGTTTTTCTTAAGATTTTTTTATTTTTAAGTAAATGTATACCCCCTCTACCCATTTCCTTTACCCCCACACCTGTCAACAACCAATCTATTCTTTGTATCTATGGGCTTGCTTTTAGTTTTTTGTTTTTAGATTTTACATATAAGAAGGATCATATGGTATTTGTCTTTCTTGTTTGACTTATTTCACTTAGCACAACGTCCTTGGGATCCATCCATGTTGTGACAAATGTCAAGATTTCAGATTCTTTTATGGCTGAATTATATATACATATATAATTTCTTTGTCCATTCATCCATTGATGGACTATTAGATTTTCCCCGTATCTTGGTTATTGTAAGTAATGCTACAAAAAACATGGGGTGCATTTATCTTTTTGAGTTAGTGAGGTCTTTTTTGGATAAGCATCTCGAAGTGGAATTTATGGATCATATGATAGTTCTATTTTTAATTTTTTAAAAAGATTTTTTATTTATTCATTTGAGAGAGAAAGAAAGAGCACAAGAGTGTGAACAGGTGGGAGGTTCAGCGGGAGAGGGAGAAGCAGACTCCTCACTGAGCAGGAACCCTGACACAGGACTCCATCCCAGGACCCTGGGATTGTGACCTGAGCCCAAGGCAGATGCTTAACCAACTGAGCCACCCAGGCTCCCCTATTTTTCATTTCTTAAGGAAACTCCATACTGGTTTTCACAGTGGCTGAACCAATTTACGTTTTTACCAACAGTGCACAAGGGTTTCCTTTTTCTTCACATCCTTGCCAGCACTTGTTATTTCTTGTCTTTTTGATAATAGTCTCTCTAACAGGTGTGAGGTGATACTTCATTGGGATTTTGATTTGCTCTTGGTTAATGATGTTGAGTATCTCTTCATGTTCCTGTTGATCATTTGTATGTCTTCTTTGGAAAAATGGCTATTCAGATCTTTTGTCGATTTTTTTTTTTTAAGGATTTTATTTATTTATTTGTTAGAGAGAAAGAGAGCGAGCACAGGCAGACAGAGAGGCAGGCAGAGGCAGAGGGAGAAGCAGGCTCCCTGTTGAGCAAGGAGCCCGATGTGGGACTTGATCCCAGGATGCCGGGATCATGACCTGAGCCAAAGGCAGCTGCTTAACCAACTGAGCCACCCAGGCGTCCCCCTTTTGTCGATTTTTAAACCAGTTTGTTTTTTGTTTTGCTTTTGCTTTTTTGTTTTTTGTTTTTGTTTTTTTGCCATTGAATTGTATGAGTTCTTTGTATGCTTTGGATATTAGCCCCTTATCAGATATATGATTTGCAAATAATTTCTCACTTTCAGTTAGTTGCCATTTCATTTTGTTGATGGTTTCCTTTGCTGTGCAGAAGCTTTTTAGTATGATGTAGACTTATTCATTTTTGCCTTTTTTGCTTTTGCTTTTGGTGTCAGATTTTAAAAATTATCATACACAATCTATTCTTAATTATCCAGTCTTTGCCTATAAACATATCACCTATGTATTTTAATCACATTAAAATGGAGGTGAGGACAGTATGTGAACTCTAAGAAAGTATGCCTTTATACTATAAAGGATGCTAAACCAAATTTTAATATGAATGAAGTTGTTAGGAACATTTAAACCTAAGAAATTAAATATGAATATTACCAACTTCTGGTTTAGTCCAGTATTTTTTGGAATACATTGATACATTGATACATTGATACAGTCAAAGTTCAACTCCATATTGAGTTTTCTTGCAATGGAACTAAAAATTTCAGCTGATTTCTATCTAGTTTATTTTGTTAATCCCAAGGATTTGTTTTAGCTATGGAGTAATAAACCTTATATGGCATTGCAACTGTTTCAAATGGAGAAGTATCAAATTACCTAAACTCTAAACTTAGCGACCAGATGATTTGTTTGCATTTTGAATGGACAGTAAGGGAGAAAGAATAAGATATTTCTTTTTATTTTACATTGATGACTTATCTACATGGATTGCAGTTATGTATGCATCTGAGAGTGAGAGTATTTTAACATTTGCCAACTGCTAAATGACAGTGTTATATAGGAATTAAAATGATCAATGGTCTTTTTCCCCCCCCAAAGTAACACTCTTTCCCTGACATTAAATGACCTTTATTAAATTCAGCAACTTCCCTCAGCATGATGAATGATTAAAAAAACTCAATTAATGGATGAGTTTCTTTGCAGCATACAAAGACACACATCTTTAAATCATTCAGTGGATTATTACCTTCCAGGAACAAGCCCAAGCTCCTTAGCATGCCACATAAGACCCTTCTCAAACTTGCCCTACATCCTTCCCTTTTCACTTTATACTCAAGTTATACTGAAATCCTATCCATCCTCTAAATCACCGCGTTCTCTCTCTTGCCTCCTCCTCCGTGCCTTTACAATCATGGGCTCTCTTTTTGGACTGCTTTTGTTCCCTCTCTGGTCCTTTCACCTGGACAACTCTTTGTCATCTCAGAACAAAATTTCAACATTACCTCCTCTTAAGAGTTTATTCTGACCATCTCAATTTCAAATGAATGTTAGGAGGCATTCTTATGTTCTGCAACATCATGGAATACTTTTTAGTTTACAGCACTTTTTTTTTGTGAAGATTTTATTTATTTATTTGACAGAGAGAGACACAGTGACAGAACACAAGCAGAGGGAGTGGGAGAGGGGGAAGCAGGCTCCCTGCCGATGTGGGGCTCAATCCCAGCACCCTGGGATCATGACCGGAGCCAAAGGCAGATGCTTAACGACTGAGCCACCCAGGTGCCCCATTTATAGCACTTATAACAGCAAATTATAATGATCCTTTCATTTGTCCACTGCCCCCAGTAGACTGTTTCTTGAAAATGAGGATTGCATCTCATTTATTTTTCTTATTTTACTGAAAATATTTATCTATTATAATCTCCTATTCCACACCCCCCCCCAAGAAAACCCTTAATTGACAGCATCTGAAGCAATGTTGATGGTATGATTCTCTTGAAATTTTGAACACTAGAGTTTTACTTCATTGTCATTCTAATGAAGCAAACCTTCACTTAGAAAAGACCACATCATGGGGCACCTGGATGGCTCAGTAGGTTAAAGCCTCTTCCTTCAGCTCAGGTCATGATCCCAGGGTCCTGGGATCGAGCCCCACATCGGGCTCTCTGCTCAGCAGGGAACCTGCTTCCCGCCTCCCCCTCTGCCTGCCTCTCTGCCTACTTCTGATCTCTGTCTATCAAATAAATAAATAAAGTCTTTAAAAAAAGAAAGGAAAGAAAAGACCACATCATAAAAGTTGGAAAAAAGTCGTAGTGTCTCTGTCTTCATTTTGCTCATGCTAACTAGTTGTGTAAAAAATAAGTGATATGTTCATTAAGTTTTTGGTTTGGGAGAGTTCTGTGACACCAAACGACTAGATGGAGTTGATACCTATTTTGATGGAGGTTCTCATATGGATGGAGTTTCTCATATTTTATTATTATTTATCGCCAAGTGAAAAGTGATAATTTATGTGGGATAAACTACTTGACTTGACCGATGTAGAATTGATCTAAACAAGTACTTTTGTATTCTTCCCATTTCCATATTGAATATCTATGTTCTTGATTATTAAACCACTCTAGCTCTAAAAATGGAATTTCACTCTTCAATATTGCAAGAAAGATCTTAAGAATTTTTATGCTTTTGGGGAGTTATTATTTCCAGAAGCCAGGAATAGAGTAGATTTATTTCTTGTTCCTTGGAATATAATCTCTGTTAACTTTACAAATCTTCCTCTCAGGAACATTAAGGATGGTCTGCAGAAGAAATGTTTGAGGGAATCCTAGACTCTACGAGTGGAGGGAAAACAAACAAACAAACAAATA
This sequence comes from Taxidea taxus jeffersonii, assembly GCA_003697995.1. Taxonomy (NCBI): domain Eukaryota; kingdom Metazoa; phylum Chordata; class Mammalia; order Carnivora; family Mustelidae; genus Taxidea; species Taxidea taxus. The sequence continues at coordinate 35,303 of RCUC01026036.1, forward strand.
ATAAACAAAAACCTTTGGGACTGCAGAATAACAGAATATCTCAGTTCAGGATAATAATAATATGGAAGTTCTGACTGGGTGTCAGAACTCTCTGGAGTTTTTTAAAAAGCAAATATCTTCATTTTTCAGACCTGTTGAGTCAGAAATTCAATGCTTGTGTAACTGGTATGCTGTGTTTTCTAAAATCACCGAAGGCCACTTAAACTTAGTGCTTACTTGAAATCCACCATATTATTTCATGCTTTATAGCACTTACAAGTTACATATTGTTTTCCCATAATTTTTTCTTTTAATCTTCACAATACTACTAAGAGATAAAGTATATCCTATTTCCTAAACGAACAAGCTGAATTCCAGAGATAGTTGGCAATACTTGGGGTTTCAAAATCAGTATTTTGACTCTAAGCCCCAACCATCCCACTATACAAGTATAAAAGTTAAATATTTCAAACAGCTAAAACCAAAGTACCTGCTTATGTTTGTTTAGTTCTCTGAGACTTATCGTTATACTTCTTATTATATAGAAATTATAAAACTATTTTATTTCATTTTGGTGCAATATGAAGATACTCTAAATGTTTAATATTTTAAATCATGAAATCAGAGATACAATAGTCATTTTTTATTGGTCTTTTTTTTTTGATGTTCAAATTCATTATCATCTAGTCATCACTACCAATGAGGATAATTAAGACTTTTTCCATAAAACAACTTAAAATGAACTCTAGGGACACCTGGGTGGCTCTGTCAGTTGGGTGTCTGCTTTTGACTCAGGCCCTGATCCTGGGGTGCTGGGATTGACCCCTGCATCTGACACCCTGCTTGGTGGGGAGCCTGCTTCTCCCTCTGCCCCTCACCCCACTCATGCTCCCTCTTTCACTTTCTCAAATAAATAAAATCTTTTTAAAAAAATGGACTTGACTCCTTTCATTTCTAAATTTGAAATTATTTAAGATTCCTTGTTTTAGTTATTCCAAGAAGAAAAGTAAATGTATGATGTTCAATTTTTGGTTAAAATGATATTATAAACACATTTAAGTTTATAATATATAAGTATTTTATATCTTAACTCCATAAACTTGCATCTGGTAATTATAATAAACACTGCTCATATAAAACACTAAAATTCAGCACAGTGATTGGTCGTTCTTTAAACATTATTTCTTGGAAAGGAAAAGATTATATTTACACTATAAAGAAAAATGAAAAATATATCCTTTCCGTATAAAAGCCAACTTGAAAGGCAATAGTTGATGTGTGTTATGATACTGAGCAAAATTTTCCTGTTACAGAATGGTTTTAAATAGGATCTCTTTAAAGTTCATGGACTAATTCTTTCTTTGGTATGTGTTTGTTTCTGTGTCAGGAGGAAGATGGACGAAAGCGTTGAACATTGTAGCATCTTCATCTGAAAAAAAGCACACAAACTTTGATATATAAAACATCTCTATTTTTCTCAACACTGCCTTTTAAAATTCTCATCCTGAGAAATTTTGAGTACAATCATTCACTTACTTCTTAACTGTTCTTTACGGTGGATGCAGTGAATGGCCTATGACAGTCAGTTTGTAACACTGTGAATGAAAGATTTAAGACCTTTAATCTCAAGAATACCACTTGGCGCCAGCAGACAAGGAGGACACTCCTTTACCTGTCCTCCCACTATTTAAGCTATGTCCTCCAGTAAAGATGAATTTACTTTCAGGCTATAGAGACATAATATTAGCTTCTAATCTGGAACAACAGTTACCAGATTCTGATTTCATTTAGATATTTTCCTAGGAAATAAAGTATGTTATTAAAATATACTTAAACAATTCTTTTGTGTGAGACAGAACTTTTGAAACATAGCTTTTCACCTAAATGCAGAGGGCTAAGTGTCTACTTTTCTTCAAAATAATATTTAATTGAAACTCCATAATTTAGAGAAATGATCATAATTACAAAATTTCAAATTTTTTTTCTTGCTTTCTCAAATGGCTGTTCCTTTACCATTTATTCAATAAGTTTTCATTCAGAAGATAGTGAGTACAGCATTACTGAATACAAGAATATAAGATCCACGGGGTGCCTAGGTGACTCAGTTGGTTGAGTGTGGGACTCTTGGTTTCACCTCAGGTCATGATCTCAGCGTGGTGAGATCAAGCCTTGTGTCAGGCTCCCCGCTCAGCATGGAGTCCGCTTGTCCCTCTCCATCTCCCTCTGCTCCTCTCTGCCCCCTTGCCCTCTCTCTCAAATAAATAAATAGTGGGGCACCTGGGTGGCTCAGTGGGTTAAAGCCTCTGCCTTAGGCTCGGGTCATGATCTCAGAGTCCTGGGCTGAGCCCCACATCGGGCTCTCTGCTCATTAGGGAGCCTGCTTCCCCCTCTCTCTCTGCCTGCCTCTCTGCCTACATGTGATCTCTGTCTGTCAAATAAATAAATAAAATCTTAAAAAAAAACAAATAAATAAATAGATAAATAAATCATCTTAAAAATTTTGATAAGATCCATGAGGCAGGTAGGGATTTTTTGTTCACTCTCTTCACTGAGCTATTTCCAGTACCTAAAACAGTAAGTCTCTTTGGGTGCACACAAAAAATATTTGTTGAGTGAATGAATAAGATGCATGTCTGTCTTCCATAGCTGAGCATTTTCACTGAGAACGTTAAGTAAGAAATGATAACAGAACTCAAGTTCACAGTCTTTTCTTCCCCAAATTATCTTTCAAACTCTTTCATTTTACATAGTAAATTATTATTTAATTTAGACCAGTGCATCAGTTGCCTAAAAGAACAAATACACCTCATAGTTCATAATAGCAATTCCGGTGTGAGAGATTTAATGTGCTATCTACAGATAGAATTATTCTCAAGTATTAAGTTTCATGTACATGGTGGTGTGCATTTTCTCATATGGTGAAACTCATTGGAAAGTCTTGCTAAATTTAATGCTCTTCAGAATCTTTCTCAGAGAAGCGTATCTCTAAGGTGTTAAACTAATAAAATAACATTCCCACAATATGTTTGGGTCACTAAATTCTGAAAATTAGAGACTTCCTTACTCGGATTAAAGCAATATTATTCCAATTGATTCTTAAGAACTTCAGGATGTTAAAAAATTAAGCAATAAATTTGTCTTTTGATATGTCTGGAAAACTAGAGGAGGATAAACCAGTACTATGTCATTATGGCATTTGAAATATCCACCACTTAATTATTTAAGTAATGCTTTACAACTGAAGTCAGAGGAGGAAAAAAAAATGTTTTTCAATGCACTATTAGTGAAAATTGAATTTTTTACCCATTTGAAGACTCCATTTTAAAATCACAGGTGCACTTTATTTTCTGGGTATAGGTCACCTAGAGATGTTTATGTTAGTGTCCAAAAATTATACATTAACAAAGTGTGCACAGACATACTGTTGTTCTTGATTACTTGAAAAGTTCATGTACAGAGTTACAAAACCCTTTTATCTTTAAACATATAGGAACCTCTTGTCTTGAATTAAGGAGTTAATTTAGCTCTTTTGCATATATTGTTTGCAATCTTTTGTCCTTCTGAAAATGTAAGCAAAACTGACTATTTACTCTGTGCTAGGCTTATAATCTTTTGTATCCAAAAATAGGAATGCTGACACAGTCTGCTTACAAACTCTTTTCTGTGTGTGGTACTGTCTGATATGACCATATATGAACTATAGTCCAAACCATCCTGATTAACCAAATTTTCTAGCTTCTGGATAGCAGGCATATGTTCCTTTTCACTATTTTCCTGGAGAGTTCAGGAATCAAAAGGACACTAGCAACTGAATATTCAGATTAATAATAATTAAAAAAACCTAAGGCTAATTGCCTAATATAAAATTCAATTTTTAGAAAATAGTTTGATTTGATCCCTGGAGGGGCTAACAATCTCTCATTATTTTTTTTTAAGATTTTATTTATTTGACAGAGAGAGAGAGATCACAAGTAGGCAGAGAGGCAGGCAGAGAGAGGAGGAAGCAGGCTCCCCACTGAGCAGAGAGCCCGATGTGGGGCTCGATCCCAGGACCCTGGGATCATGACCTGAGCCGAAGGCAGAAGCTTAACCCACTGAACCACCCAGGTGCCCTTCCATCATTCTTAATGTAAAGTTTTCCTGCCTTATGTTTCCCCAACCTGTTTAATTTTAGTATTTGACATTCTTCTGATGTAATGAACTCTGCTGAACTGAAATGTATGGAACATGATTCTATGTCCACATGTAATGACTTTTCTCCAAGTCCATCTGTTGTTACTAATAAAACATATTTGTGACAAAATATGTTAATAACAGCAGACATAAGTCTTCACGAACTTCCTATTGTTTCCACTTCTGAAAATGCCGGGGCCTATCAGAGCTATTGTAAGTTTAGATTTCCCCCAGAAACCTTGGACACCCTAAACAGTACATTACTCGATCTCTCCACAATGGCCTCTAACCTGAGCTTTAAGTTGAATGCCGACTACACTTGATTCTGTAATAGTCAAATAAACTCTACTTCACCTCTAGCAATAATGCAACAATTAACCATTTTGAAAAGACATGTTTCCTTTCATAAACTACAGCACACCATCCTTCCTGTTGATCTAGAAGAGATAGCAGTCATCTATCAATAGGGGTCACGTTGAAGGCATCACATGGGAGAAATTTTAGTGTTCTAGGGAAGGGCTTGCTTCATTTATGAACCTGAAGAAAATGCAAATTTAGAAATAATTTCATTTTTAGTACACTCTAAATTCTTTTCTCTCTTGTCTCTGTATGTGATGGTCTTTTCTCCTGCTCCCTACTTTCCTTTGGCTTTGCATAAAATTCTGGCTATCCAACATACCCAGTATGAATCCCAGTTTTGACTTCCCTAAAGGTAATTTAAATGTGATAATTTAATTTAATGTTTTTTTCATAATCTTTATACCCAGTGTCGGACTCAAACTCACAATGCCAAGATAAAAATCGCACGCTCTATCAGCTAAAACAGCCAGATTCCCCTTTAGGATAATTTACATTGAAGTGCAAATTAATGGATTCATTTCCAGTAGAAGGACATTTGGAACCTTAAAGAGGAATGTTCATTTCTAATATTTCAAATATATGAACAAAGATAGATATTAGATAATTACCTGAATAACTAAATAGATGGATAGGTACAAAATACATAGAAAAAAATCTTCTTGATGTTTTTTGTGTATTCCTTTTTTTGCCTCAAATTAGAGAGACATAGATCACAAGAATCAACAGTGGGTACTCCATTTGGGAAAGTTTGCCCATATCTTCCGAATAATTCATTATCATATAAATAAAAGCTGAAGTTTAGTTTGTGTGCTAATGTACAATACAGGCATCATATTGTGAATATTAAGTCTTTAAAGGCATGTTTTGTAATATCTTTTAAGTAAAAACATGATTCTCTAAATTTTCTTAATAACTGTATATCTGACCACAATCAACAATGCAGATTATTCATTGACTAGCTTCCATCTTTATGCATATTCTGCATTAAGATTATAACTAGATCAATAAAAAACTTCATATGTTTCAACATTCTCTATGCTGTGAATAACATTTGCTATTCTCTTTGGAATACATCTGGATTTCTTAAGAGTACAATCCCATTGATACTGCAATATATAGCATGAAAACATAGTGCTGGTTTCTTTAATTTTTCTAACAGAGTATGATTTTCCAATTGTCTCTTCCTATCGTCATCTGAGAATCTCTTATTTATGTTAATAGTGGGTGCTATTGTTGATAAGCTACTTGTAACAAATGAGTCAAACAAAAAGGCATGAGTTCTGCAGATGGTGGAATAATTCAGTGGGATAATCTGCATAAGCAGATTCATATTTTCATAGAAAACATTTTAATTTAATGTTTGGCTTTGATCACTAGCTTACTGAACATCCTTAATTTTTTTTATCTAGTTCCCACCTCCTTTTTAATTAAAAATTGTACTGTAATTAGTGATTAATCTTTTTCCAAGTAGCAACATGATTATATCATGCTATGTTATATGGTACAGATTTCTATTGTTACAACTTTATTCAGATATATAGTTTTATGTCACCTGCTCCCCTAGTGAAATATCATTCAGTGTGAAGGAAAAGCAAACAATTCAATGTTAGCTTTTATTTTATTTATCTGTAGAGAAAGCACAAGTTTTCTGGTCTGGGATGTAGTAGCTTAGAAGTCCCTACTCCATTCTAATAACAAGCAAGGAACTGAACAAGCAAAAATCAACTTCCTAATTCTATCAGAGAAGGAAGGTCACCAAGCAAACCACTACCCTCAAATTTGGAGAAACAGACAGGAAGATACAGAGATTCACAACATACCAGAGCAGAAATCCCAAAGCAGAAACTTTCACAGGAACTATTGCTGGGATAGAAAACCTGAACTGTAATTTATGAATTGCTAAATACCTGAGAAAAGTCTCTTACTTCCAGCTGGAGAAGAGGAAAATAAGCCACTTTGAAATAAACTAGAGCATTCTGTTCTTAACAAGGCCTGACCTCAGAAGAAATTGTTTTACCAAAGTGTAAACTATTGGATTTTTTAAAATTTTTTTAAAGATTTTATTTATTTATTAGTTAGAGAGAGAGAGAGAGTGAGCACAGGCAGACAGAGAGGCAGGCAGTGGCAGAGGGAGGAGCAGGCTCCCTGTTGAGCAAGGAGCCGGATGTGGGACTCGATCCCAGGACGCTGGGATCATGACCTGAGCCAAAGGCAGCCGCTTAACCAACTGAGCCACCCAGGCGTCCGGATTTTTTTTTTTTTCAGAGCTTAACCTAAATGGAGGAAGGGAAATTTCTAGTGGCAGCCTCTTCTAGTCACCCTCTTTCACATACGGGCATCCTGAGCTGAGAAACACTAGTAGAGTTCATGTCCAGAGGCACAGGCTCACCAAAAGACTGAGATCTAATCATATGATTACAGAATACTTCCTCTCCCCCTACACCTTATGATCATATTACTAATGTCATATTTACTGCGGTTTTTTTACCTAGTCCTTCATGTCCACCTTTCAACAAAAAATTACAAGGCACAATAAAAAGCAAAATTAAAGTTTGAAGAGAGTGAACAAGGATCAGAATCAGAGTCAGATACAGCAAGAAATTTGGAATTAATATACCAAGAATTTTTTAAACTCTGATTAATAGACTAAGGGCTTTAATGAAAAAGTAGACAATATATAAGAACAGATTAATAACATAAAAGATAAAAATTCTAAGAAAGAATCAATAAGAAATGTTGGGTATTGAAAACACAGTAACAGAAATGAAGAATTTTTGATGGGCTCATTGGCAGACCAGATATGGCTAAGGGAAGAATCTCTGAGATGGAGGATTTGACAACAGAAACTCCTCAAACTGAAAAACAAAAAGAAAAAAAAAACCACCGTAAAGAATATTCAAGAGCTGTGGAACAACTACAAAAGCTGTAACATACATGTAATAATATCAGAAGGAGGAGAAAGAAAGGAACAGAAGCAATATTTGAAATAAAAATGATGGAAAATTTTTCCAAATTAATGTTAGCTGCCAACCCATAGATCCAGAAAGTTCACAGAACACCAATCCTACACCTAGACATGTCATATTCAGACTTCAGAAGAAATAAACAAGAAGTTGTAAAAGAAGACAATGGAAAAGCAACAACAACACTTCAGAAACCATGAAAGCAAGAAGGAGGTAGAGTGAAATATTTAGAGTATTTAAAGGAAAAACATACCAACTTAGAATTTTCTACTCTGTGAATTATCTTTCAGAACTTAAGGAGGAATACAGACTTTCTTAGATAAACAAAAATTGAGCAAATTTCCTTCCAGTAGATTTGCCTTGTAAGAAATCTCTAAAGAGAGAAGGAAGTAATATGAGTCAGAAACTCAGATCAACGAAAATAAAGGGAGTGCATCAGAGAAGTAATAAATGAAGGTAAAGCAAAATTTTTATTTGTAGGTGAAGGTTGGTTCAAAATAATGGCAAAATGTATAAATGTGTATATATATGTATAGGTGGAATAAATGACAACAGATGACAGCAATAATAAAGAAAAAGAAGAATTAAGAATATTTGGCTATTAAAAGCTACTTTCACTACCATGAAATGGTATAATGTTATTTGAAAGTGTACCTGGACTAGGTATATTGCAAACTCTAAGTAAAACCAAAACAAGTAAAAGAAGTGTGAAAGACAAATATAGAAACAAAGAACAAGAAAAATTTTAAAAAGTAGCAAATATGATAGATATTAATCCAGCTATATTAATAATCACTTTAAATGCTAATGATCTGGCTACATCACTTAAAAGACAGATTATCAGGGGGTACCTGGGTGGCTCAGTTGGTTAAGTGTCCAGCATTTGATTTCAGCTCAGGTCATGATCTCAGGGTCATGAGATCAAGCCCCATGTGGGGCTCTGTGCTGGGCATGTAAGCTGCTTAAGATTCTTTCTCTCCTTCTTCTTCTGCCCCTCACCGCCCCCCCCACACACACTCACTCTCTCTCTCAAAACATAAATAAATAAATAAATAAAAATAAATAAAAGACAGATTGTCAGAATGGACCAAAAAACAAGACCCAATTATATTTCTTACAAGAAACTTGCTTTAAATATAAAAACATATATAGATTAAAAGAAAGGAATGGAGAAAGATAGACCATGCTAACACTAATCAAAATAAGCAGAGTAGATATGTTAATTTCAGACAGAACAGACTTTAGGGCAAGAATAGTTATCAGGGATGAAGAGAAGCTACACACAACCATAAAAGGGTTAATACTCTAAGAAGATATCATAATCCATAATGTATAGACCCCTAATAACAGAGTGTCAAAATATGTGAGGCAAGAACTACAAGGAGAAATACACTATAGTACACTGTATACTGAATTCACTATAGTACACTGTATACTGTACTATACATGTATACTATACTTGTATAGTACACTGTATACATGTGTACACTGTATAGTTCACTGTAGTACAAGAATTACAAGGAGAAATACATGAATTCACTATTACTGTTGGAGACTTTAACATCCCGCTACCAGAAATGGACAGATGTGGCAGACAGAAAATCAGTAAGGACATAACTGAACTTAAGAGTGCCATAGATCAAGTGGATGTAATTGGCATCTATGAACTTCATCACCCCACAACAGCAGAGTTCTTCTCAAGCTCACATGGAACATTTATCAAGATAGACTACATTCTGGGCCATAAAACATACCTTAATGCATCAAAAAAAAAGAAAGAAAGAAAGAAAAGAATCCATACAATGTCTGCTCTTAAATTGCAATGAAAGTAAGTAGAAATACTTGGTGATCCAACAACACACTTCTCTTTTTTTAAATTCAAGTGTAATTAATGTACAGTGTACATTAGTTTCAAGTGTACAGTATAACAATTCAGCAATCCTATACATTTCCCATTGCTCATCAAGATAAGGGTACTGTTAATCCCCTTTATTTTACCCATCCACCTCCCCTCTGGCAACCATGAGTTTGTTCTCTATAGCTTAAAGCCTGCTTTTTGTTTGCCTCTTTTTTTGTTTATATGTTTTGTTTCTTAAATTACATATATGAGTGAAATAATAATGGTATTTGTCTTTCTTTGATTGACTTACTTCACTTAGCATTATACCCTTTAGGTTCATTCATATTGTTGCAAGTGGGAAGATTTCATTCTTTTTTAAGGCTATGTAATATTCTATCATATTATATATCACATCTTCTTTAGTCATCTATGGATGGACACTTGAGTTGTTTCCATATCATGGCTATAGTAAATAATGCCGCAAAAACATAGAGATGTATATATCTTTTAGAATTAAACAATACACTCCTAACTAACACATGGGTCAAAGAAGAAATCCCAAGAAAAAATTTTAATATTTTGAACTAAGTGAAAATAAAAATATACAACTTTTCAAAATTTGTAGGATTCAGAGAAGCAGTATGAAAGAGAATTTTATACCATTAAATGCACATATTAGAAGTGAAAGATCTAAAATCAGTAATCTAAGCTTCTTTCTTAGGAAACTTAAAAAAAAGAGCAATAAATCCAAAGTAAACAGAAGAAAATAAATGATAAAAATTAGAACAGAAACCAATGAAATTTAAAACAGGAAATGAATAAAGCAAATAAACAAAATTGAAAATGGGTTTTTTGAAGTATCAATAAAATTGATAAGCCCCTAGCAGGGTTACTAAAAAAAAAAAAAAAGAAAATACAAATCACTAGTATCAGAAATAAAATAAAGGTCACCCCTACTGATTTCTAGGACACTAAAAAAATAATAGAGGAAAACTATGAACAATTCTATGCTCAGATTTGATAATCCAGATTAAATGGACCAAATCCTTAAAAGATAAATTAACAACCCAATTAAGAAATAGAAAAGACCTGAACATATATCCAAAGAAGATATTCAGAGGGCAAGTATACTTTAGCAAAGATGATCAATATTGTATGTAATCAAGGAGTTGAAAATAAAAAAAAAAATGAGTTATCACTATGCACTTCTTAGAATGGTCAAATCCAAAACACTTACAACAAATGTGGGCATGATTGTGGAGCAATAGGGAAGAATCAAAAACTTATGTCCACACAAAAATCTGCTCATGAATGTTTATAGCAGCTTTATTCATAATTGCCAGAACTTGGAAGTAACCAAGATGACCATGCATCTTGGTCATGCATTGAAATGCATGAAGTGCATTTCAATGCACTTCATGGGTGAATGGATGAATTAACTGGTATATCCAAACAATGCAATGTCATCAGCGCTAAAATGAAATGAGCTATCAAGTCATGAAAACACTTGGAGGAAACTTTTTTTTAAAGATTTTATTTATTAATTTGACAGACAGAGATCACAAGTAGGCAGAGAGGCAGGCAGAGAGGGAGGGGGAGCAGGCTCCCTGCTGAGCAGAGAGCCCAGTGCGGGGCTCAATCCCAGGACCCTAGGACCATGACCTGAGCTGAAGGCAGAAGCTTAACCCACTGAGCCACCCAGGCACCCTTTGAAGGAAATGTAAATGCATATTACTAAGTGACAGAAGCCAATGTGAAAAGATACCTACTATTTGGGACGCCTGGGTGGCTCAGTTGGTTAAGCGGCTGCCTTCGGCTCAGGTCATGATCCCAGCGTCCTGGGATCGAGTCCCACATCGGGCTCCTTGCTCGGCAGGGAGCCTGCTTCTCCCTCTGTCTGCCTGTGCTCGCTCTTGCTCTCTCTATAACAAATAAATAAAATCTTTAAAAAAAAAAAAAAGATACCTACTATTTGATTCCAACTATGTGATGTTCTGGAAAAGGTAAAACTTTGGAGGCAGTAAAAAGATCAATGATGGTCAGGTTTGGGTGGGGCAGGGGAGGAGGGATGAATAAACAGGGCACAGGATTTTTAGGGCAGGAAAATCGTATGATACTGCAATGATGGATACATGCCATTAGACATTTGTTCAAGTTTCTAGACTGTACCAAGAATGAACCCTAATGCAAACTATGAACTCTGGGTGATTATGATGTGTCAATATGGGTATATCAATTGGGATAAGTGTACCGCTATAGTGAAGGAAATGGATAGTTGGGCAGTTTGTGTATGTGTGGGGACAGGAGGTATGAGGAAACTCACTGTACTTTCCCCTCAGTTTTGCTGTGAACCTAAAACTGCTTTTAAAAATAAATCCCAGTAATTCTTTTATTAAAAGCACATCAAAGTTTTTGTGGACTACACATATTTGTTAATTTCCATAGAAAAAAGTATGCGTGGTGGTCAAAACCCTGCTTCTTATAGTTTTGTTCATTAATTCACTCAACAACATTTTCTTTGGGTGACAATCTTTTCATGCAATAACTTGAAATTCCTCTAACTTAATAGAAAAACTATCAACAGACTCTTTCCCCCACATTATTTTTACATTAGGTTGATGATTGCAATTACCAGTTGCAACCCCATTTTTTCCCCTCTTGGAACATCCTGAGACTTTAGAAACCTGCTTTCCCTGGAATAAAAAGTACCTAGGAGTTTTACATCCCTCTAGGGTGAGCCTCCACAAATTATGAAAGGTATGAAAGATTGAGTTCCCTTGCTTCAGACTTGGGTAACGTTGAGAATCCCCAAGAATTTCCTGAGGTAGATGCTGAGCCACCCAAGGATGATGTGAATAAAATCTCAAGTCCCTGCCACAGTAAACCACATTCAAGAATACTTCAAGTCTTAACATGATGTGAAAAAAGTTTTAAATCGTAGCCTAACTCTGACCTGACCCTCTTGTCTTTTATGCCTCTCCTCCACACATTTTAATTATGTGCTTATGAGTTCGTTGCTGTCTTAGTCGCTTTGTCTTGCTGTAACAAATGGCCTTCGACTCGGTCACTTATAAACAACAGAAATTTGCTTCTCCCAATTCCAGTGGCTGGAAATCCTCTGAGATCAGGGGGAGGACCAGTCTGGTCAAGTTCTGGTAAGGATCCTCTTCCAGGCTGCAGATGGCCAACTTTTTGCATTTGAATGTGGTAGAGAGATCAGAGGGGAAGCAGGTCTCTTTTGACTCTTATAAGGGCAGTAATCTCATTCATGAAGACCACACCTCATGATCTCATCTAATCCTAATTACCTTTCAAGGGTCCCACTCCCTACCATCTCATTGTGGGGTAGGATTACAACATGGGAATTTTTGGAAACAGACATTCAGTCCATAACACTTCTCAAAAAGTAACCATCAAAAAGCGAGATGGTTACTTTTGATTAGATAACCATTGTTATCTAACGTGTATTTAAGATTTAGGAAATATTTTTATTGTTTTGTTTGTTGTCTTTTTTTGAAGGTTGCAGTGTTAAATCAGTAAAAGCACAAAAGTACTTCATATTCTTATGTGGGAAGTGGGAATTAATAGAGAAATATATTGTGGAGGTATCAAAAAAAGTTTTTACAATAGCCAGAATATAGAGGATACACTAAGGGAAATGAAATCTCACTACTGTACCTGGAAGCAATAAGCTCTGACCTGTATCAGAGAGCAGTTGCTTGTATTTCAAGTGAGAAAGCTGTCCTTTGATGGCTATAGAAGGTACATCTTTATACCTCAATAGGAGTATGTTTCAGCAGGAAGATTCAAACCGGTTGTTGTTTGGACTTGAATAACAATTTCTTTATCTTCCTCCAGTTCATTGGAAAGCACTATGGTTCTCAAATTTTAATGTGCATTAGAATAGCCTAGAGGGTTTATTAAAATCAGATTTCTTGCTCCCAAACAGATCCTGGTTCAGTAGATCTAGGGTGGGGGCCTTCCTCTTCTAGTGAGTTCCTGGGGTATGCTGATACTCCTAGTCAAAAAAATGCATATTGAGAACCAGTGGGTTTGAATATACTACTGGTTGAATGTACATGTATCCTCAGAATGTACCAAATTGTTATTTTTGATACCAACAGAGACCATCTTTCCCACTTTATATAAACAGCCCTTTGGATATGAATTGATTTTTTTTTAAATTTATTTTTAAAATTTCTCTTCAGTGTTCCAGAATTCATTGTTTATGTACCACACTCAGTGCTCCATGCAATACGTGCCCTCCTTAATACCCTCCACCAGGCTCACCCAACTTCCCACTCCCGGCCCCTCCAAAACCCTCAGATTGTTTTTCAGAGTCCATAGTCTCATAGTTCATCTCCCCCTCCAATTTCCCCCAACTCTCTTTTCTCTGTCTCCCCATGTCCTCCGTGTTATTTCTTATGCTCCACAAATAAGTGAAACTATATGATAAATGACTCTCTCTGCTTGACTTATTTCACTCAGCATAATCTCTTCCAGTCCCGCCCATGTTGATACAAAAGTTGAGTATTCATCCTTTCTGATGGAGGCATAATACTCCATAGTATATATGGACCACATCTTCCTTATCCATTGATATTTTTATTTTTAATAAGTTTGTCCCATAAGGTAGTAACTTTTGTAATGAGAAGAAATATACCAGAGGAAGCCTGAATTTGAAGTAAGGAAGTGTGAGTCCCAGCCTTTTCACTTTTCTGTGTTCAGCAGCTTGGGCTGATCAATTACTATCAGAGGCTCGCTTTCTTTCTCTATAAAATGGGAATGATACCAGACTCCCACAGCTGTTTTTGAGTGTTAAATGGGATGAGGTTATGTGAAAGTGTCTTGTAAACAGCCAAGTACTCTACAAATGTAACAGTTTATTATCATTGATCTTATTATTGATTTGAGAATGCCTTCCCACCTTCAAAAATTCTGATGTAGAAAAGACTCATCATAGTGGGTGAGTTTCGCTGACAGACTACAGTAAGCAATCAATAAATATTTGTAGACTAATTGATAAAATAAGACAGATTCAGATGCTGATATCTTACAATATATAGACAGATTAACTAAGAGCACTCTACTATTCACTTGTAACAGCACACTAAGAGAAATTGATTGAATGCAATTGAACAAGTATTTATTAAGTGCTTCCTCTGTATCAGGTTCCATGATTAACCATTCTCTGTTCATGTTTTAAGTTATTTCAAATATCAAACACCATATGAATTCCCCACTTGAGACTCAATTACTTCTTTGAAAACAGGCCCAATAGAACCGAGAATTTAGTCCAGGCTACTCTGCTCTGAATTTGAATTTATTCAGTATAAATCCTCATACATCATACTAGTATGGTGAAATTTCTATCTCCAGCTTGGTGATCTAAACAAAAGATGTTAAGTGAAAAAAAAATTACAGAGCAATACAAATTTAGTATGATCTCATCTCTACATATTTTTAAAATCCATTATACATGGCATATCTGGAGAAATGGAAAACAGGAATGATACACACCAGTTAATGAAAGTTACCTTGCAGGAGAAGAATAGAGGGGAAATTTAACATTTTACTTTGTACATTTTTTATAGCAATGCTCATTTATATAAGAATATTGTACTAAGAACAATTAAAAGTAAATGGTAATTAAAAAATATATATATATATATATATATCAGTACACCTACAGAGAGCTCCTGCTTGGGAAGAATTCTCCCACATGATAGGTTTATATTTCCCTTCAAAAATATCGACCCATGAATGAATCATTAGGCTTCCTGTCCTTGCTAAAATAGAATCCCAAACCAGTTCCTTTAACAGGTTATTTTTCTGTCAGCGCTAATTCATGTGGTTCCTGTGCTTTGTGTGAAAATGTACCACTGCTGAGCCCTGGGCTTCCCTTTGAGCGGTCAGTGAGAGTGATGTCTAATCAAGAACAACTTTCCCTGCAGGATTCCTTCCTGTAATTTACTTCCCACTGATTCTCAGGGAGGTGATTCCGTAGTACAAATACATTCTCTGTTTAATCAGTTCCCTTGATTTCTTTCTGAAATCCATAAGAAGATAGCGTTGCAATAACACCATCTCTCTGGAGCAGCTTTAGACACTTCCGGCATTTTGTCAACAAGGCTTCTCTGAGCAGAACGCCGCCCTAGGCACTAGAGCTGGGTAGAGAAGAGCAATGAAATAGAAAAGGACACCCTGTATCCATGCCTAGAACATAAAACCAGGAGAAAGGAGTGAGAGATCTGGGTCTAAGGAGAGAAATCAGAATAGGGTGGAAGGCAGCTGTGAAGGAGCAGAAGAATTAAGGAGGGTGAAGGAAAGGGAAATTCACGGGATCCCATTTTGTGGCAAAAAGAATTCTTTGAAGGTTTGAAGATCAATGAAATTAACTTTGAAATTTAGATTATAATGTCAAATTGAAAAGATGTCAAAAGTTTCTAAAGCCACCCTAGATATAAAACATTGATTACCCAGAGAAAACTTAAGTAGAACCTGCTTCCAAGACGCTCTTGCCCAACTCCGAGCTGCCTCAGCTAAAGATCACATTCTACCATTGTGGTTTGTCTGAATGTCTGTCTCCACTCTGGACCACAAACTGTTCAGTGGCAGAAATTCAGATCTTTATCTCAGTTCTGCAGCGAAGGCTGTATTACCAGATTTCATAAACATATTGAGTAAATACATGAGAATCTACATTGGGTCTTTTTGAAAAGTTAGTTCCTAAAACAATCTTACGCTGAAAGGTATTCACAGTTCTTGTAGAAAAATCTTGGATGCTCCTGTATTAGACCCTGTATTTTATAGTTGCTATTATTTAGAATTTTGCATATTCTGTTCTCACAATTTCATTCATTCTTTTCCTTTATGTGGAATCTCTAGTATATCCCTTTTCTTTTTTCATTTTTCCTTAGATTGACTTCCAAACTCACCTTCTTACTCATAAAAGTGTGCTTCTGAATTGTCAGTGCAATACAACTTGTTGGTCCTTTTATTTTGTTCTACTTTAAAAATAAAAAAGAAAGCAAAATAAAATGAAATTGAAGGAAACTTGTCAAGGTAGCTGTTGAGAATGGAACTCTGAAAGAAGATTGCTGCCAGCATTTTTTTTTCTGAGCCAGAGAAAATCACTATGATTTTGTTTTCCTTTGTGTGACTCCTTTTCTACACATTGCTTATCTCTGTGGCAAGTGATAGAAAGAAGGGAGAGGCCATTTTAGGATGAACCTGGCAGCTTGCAGGTGATTCCAGGCACAGAGGAATTCCAGACTCACCCACCCCCAATAGAAAGAAGTAAAGAAACCAGAAGACTGGGAAGAGACAAGGAAAGAACAGCTGAAGGTCATGCCAGGCAAGAGATCAGGCCTAATAAGCAATGCCAGATGGAAGTCCAATTAATTCAGAATGGAATCTGGGGCAAGAAGAGAAAAGCTGCTGGAGTAAATGAATTAATTTCATAGAGAATTATAATGCCACACAGATCCAAGTTGACAATCTCAATGTCAAACTGCAATCAATCTTCAAACTTAAATCACACCTGGTGGAATTCTTTCTTGACAACCCCAAAGAATTTTTCTGAACTCCTTTAGTTCTCAGGGTGTACATCTCCCAGTAGAGAGCCACCAGTTGCTACTTTGGGTTCTGGTAACTTTGTATGTGTGGTTTGTGATCTCTTCTGCTGTATTATAAATTTCTTTCTTGAAATATCTACATGGTTTATCTATTACACCATAAATATAAAATTACTGCAATAATAATTTCCTGATATGAGCAGCTGATGATATCAAAGGTCCTCATATGAATAATATCGTTAGGCCATCTCAAGTCAAATTCAAAAGCTAAAACCTCTGTCCTCTAGTACCTTGCACACTGAACAAAATTGATAAGAACTGATGCCATGTCATTGTTACATGGAAGATATTCATAATAAATATGTTGTCGATGAACCCTAGACCCTAAGTCACTCTTCTAGTTTCTTCACACCTTTTTTTTAGAGAAAGAAAGAGTGCCCACGCGTGTCACTGGGTTAGGGGAGCAGAGGAGGGGCAGAGGGAGAGGGAAAGAAAGAATCTTAAGCAGGCTCTCAGCCCATCACAGAGCCAATGTAAGGTTCAATCTCACCATGCTGAGATCATGATCTGAGTTAAAATCAGGAGTTGTATGCTTAATCAACTGAACTGCCCAGAAGCCCCAATTCCTTCATACTCTTAATAGTACATGTGTTCACTTTTTTACTGTCTTTCTCCCCACATTAAACTATAAGCTCTGTGTACACAAGGAGCATCTCTGTCTTGCTCACTGCCAAATCTTGAGGGCCTAGAGAAGTAGTCCTTAATACATATTCAATAAATATTTATTAAATTGAAAAAGTGTTGTTGACTCTGACTGTACAATAGGAATTATGACCCTAGTAGAAGAAATTAGGCAAGAGCCTGACTGATACAGAAAGATCAAATAATGTCAAAGTAAATAAGCCATAGACCTATATACAAAAAAGCAGAAATACTTTAAGAAAGAGAATAATACAGCTTTTCAAAGGCCACCATGAAGAGTCTCGCTCACTTTTTTCCCAGTCTTCATAGAACTCCCTTCAGTTTCTTGGTTTTTATTGTGTTTTTGCCTACCACCATGGATGTTCAAAACATCTTTATATATAGGTTATATACTAAATTGCGCTTCTGAGACTATTATCCATAATAAAACATTTGTCTTGCCTTTTGAAGTCCATCTTTCCATGTTATCTCCTTGACTAATGCCCACTATAGGCTTAATTCACAAAGGATATTTCACTCACACACTGGTTTCTGTTCCCTGCTTACATCAAGCATAAGAGTGCTAAGTCAGTGGGGCCCACTGGAGATCAATATGGCACCATTTAGTTTAGATGGAGAAAATCATGTCCTAAGCATTGGGAAACCAACCTGTGCATGTGGAGGCATATAAAAGAAAGTCTCTGTAGCCTTGTCAACAAAAGACAAATTAGAAACAACCTAAGGTTTCATTACCTTGAAAATGGATGAATACATTGTGAAACAGTCACACAAGAGAATATTTCACAACAGTCAAAACAAATTAATTACATCTATATCTATCAACATGGATAACTCTAAAAACATAATGTTCAGTTAAAAAAAAAAGTTAGGTATAACCTGCTTTACAAAATATAAGAAATCTTATCCACCAACTTCTTGGGAGAGAGGATTCTTCAAAGAGCTAGGCGGCCATTTATCAGATGGGGACTTGCCCAAAAGTACCATATTTTTACTTAAAACGGACAACAACAACAAAAACCCTCCCAGATATTGCTATTCACACTAACTGTCTCCACTGATCTGCTTACCTGTGTTTTCCATTAGGGAACAGAAAACTAAGCATCCTTTGATTAGAGTTTTTCTTCCTTAAGTAACATAAAAAGCAAGGTAAGAACACAGAGAGAGAGGCATAGAAAATAAGAGAGAAATAGTAAAAGGCAGAGAGGTTAAGAAAATAAAAATCTCCAATCAGAATCAGATCTGTCACTGAGAAAATGTTGATAATTGTTTTTATTAAAGGAAAACACAGAAGCTTTTCATCTGCATGTTCCTGGTTAATTATTAAATTCTGCACTTCCCTCTGCTTATCCTGAAGTGGTACTAAAAGGTAAGACTGATTCTGATGAGTTGGTTAACCACCATTAATGTTCTTGATAATTGACTACTTAGGTGTGACACTTTATTTGAAAAGAAAAAGAGAAACTCTTTCTGGAACAAAGAAGTCGTTCTCAGGATTCTCAATGTTTTTAAAATAAATACATAGAATTTGAATAATTTAAGACCTTCAGTGTCAGGCTTTGGAAAACTTAAAAGCATAAGTAAAAATACTCGTGGGTAGCCTACAAACAGTTTCCTCTGAAGTGGGATTATTAATTATTGAACTTGTCTGTACCAGATTAGTTATTTTGAGTTGTTTTGACTCAATTTTGCAGCCGCATTCTCTGTGGCGCTATTTAGTTCCCTTTAAACTCTATTTTACAATCATCTTGCTTCAATTTCATGAAGTTCAGATTTATCCTAAGCAACTTAGAGGACATTCGCACATACTCAGTTCCCTAATGCAGCAGTCATCCTGTCTCCTGGCTCATTTTATTACAAAGGAACAGATGTGATGGGAAAGATGATGGGGGGGGGGCAGGTGCTGGGAGGCAGGGCAATTGACTCTTTTTAAATTTCATATTTCAAATGGAAGGTAGCACACCCAATTTTTTGCATTAAAACAAAGGGGTATATTTATAATAGCACCATAACATTTATGACTGGGAATGACGACAGAACAAGTCAAACAGCTTCTCCAAACTATGTCCTTATTTTAAAAAATCAAAGGCCTCTAGAAGCCAATCTCTTAACCTAGTTTTCATTGCAATGACCCTCTTTGACTGATGATATTAGGACCATCCAAAAATGTGAAATATGGAGAACTTTTTCTATGTAGAAACAGCTGATTCCATTACCAGAGAAGTCCTACTGCCCTAAAAGTCTTCCTTATATCAAGCTTCAACTGTTTCCCTATAGTTTATGCCCTTTAATTTCTATCTCCTCTTAGAAACAACCTAGTTCAAAACTCTTACTTCCAAGGGCTCCATAGCCCTCAAACTAACTCAAGACAACTTTCTGTTCTCTCTCTAATCTTCCCTACTTTAGGATATTTATGGTTAACTTTTGTCAACAACTGCTCCTAGGACACAAGATACAGAACCCCCATTACCTTGATTGTCCACTCTTCAGATCACTTTTGTCTGACATTCAGGAATAGTGATGAAAATTCTCAAGTTTTAGAATCAGAGAGAGCTTGTTTGAAATCTCAGCCTCGCTGCATTTTCTCTATGTGACTGCATAGGATAATGTTGGTTGAGTTAGCACTCCTTTGTTGAACTCCCTCTTCCAATTACCAGTTGCAACCCCATTTTTTCCCCTCTTGGAACATCCTGAGACTTTAGAAACCTGCTTTCCCCAGAATAAAAAGTACCTAGGAGTTTTACATCCCTCTAGGGTGAGCCTCCACAAATTATGAAAGGTATGAAAGATTGAGTTCCCTTGCTTCAGACTTGGGTAATGTTGAGGCTTACCTCACACTCCGGAGCTCCCTGTACTCATAGGCTAAAGTTACCTCTGAGACTCTGTCAAGTTTCTTCCTCTCTGGATCTCTCCACTTCCCTGCTCTGCTTCTCCCACTTATTTCTCGGTTTCTCCTGGAAGTACTTTCTTAGTAAACCACTTAGCCTAGAATTCTTATCTCTGGTTCTGCTCTAAGGAAACCTAGATGAAGATGAGAAATTACTGTAATCTCTAAACTCGTTTTCTATAATTGGAAGTGGGGTCAAAATTGCACTTATTTCTGGAATTAATGTAAGGATCAAATGCGAAAAAGCATAATGTAAGGATCAAATGCGAAAAGTTTCTGGCCTGATATAAATGGTCACTAAAAGGTAACTTATCAGATTCTCAGGGCCAAGAATTGAACGTGACATTCAAGCTGCAGAAAATTCAGGATAATAGGTAATCCAGTTTTTGCTAATAAAGCCTAATAATGCTGTCTTTCCTTGAGAGGGGATGACACTGATGGCCACCGTGGAATTAGAGCTCACTGCAAAGCTCACTGCTCAGGACTTGCGCACCGTGCCCAGGAACTGCTCAGAAGCCTTTGCTGGTTTCTTTTCTCTTGGCCCTGGTTAGCAGTGAGCCAGAAAACCCTGATCACCAGCAGCACTATTTTGATGTTTTCTCTGGGGCACCTAGAGGAAGGATGTTTCCAATATGAAACAGAGAAAGTCAAAATCTAGAATACTTGTCCCAAATGTTCACTTCAAAGAGCTCTCCAAAAGATTAAATGTGATATAAATCTATAGGCCAAAAAAGTCTAGGAAAACTGAGGCTTTCCGGTCTTTGTTTGGCACATCAGACCGCAAATTTGAAAGGTTCAACACTGTGCAACCAATTATGAGATGAGATTGGTATTCGAGGGTTGCGTTCACCCAGCTGCAGAGCTCAATCAGGGTTATACACACAGCTGAAGGAAACTGGGCAACGGTTTTAATTAATTGGCAATTTTGAGCCTCTCATACTAAAGCTACCTTAATGATGGAAAAAGAAATACTATGGGAAGGCAACACAATTTGAAACATGCAGATTTCCAACTCTGAGCTTTTAAGCAGCAACCTATCATTCACACAGTGATTATATGCTATAATATTTTCTAGTTATAAAAATCTTAAGTAAATGAAAATCAGCTTAGAATTTTGAGTTAGCTAAAAGCTTTTTGGCTTCTAAAAAGGATTTAACTGGATCCAACATTGTTTTGCATTTGAGTAACTACTACAACTATTCTACTTGTGTGCATAATATACCTACTATGATTGCTAAAATGGAAACATTGCTTTATGATTCAAAAATCCCATTATAAATTATTATCTCATCTAACACTCAAAACAAAGATGGAGTAGCGAAAAAAAATATTACCATCAACCCTGTTAGAGAACAAGACAATAAAGTCGTGAATGTTTTTAGTGGTGATGTGAATCTACTGACTCATATATCATTTTTCCAAATTGCATTGTCAGCTCACCTCACATCAATTTATCTATCTATCTATCTGTCTATCTATTTACTTTGGGGGGGGTGGACAGAGAGAGAGAGAGAGAGAATCTTAAGCAGGCTCCAGCCCAAAGCCCAAGGCCCAATGAGGGCCTTGGTCCCATGACTCTCAGATCATGAACTGAGATGAAATCAAGGGTCCCACCTTAACCAACTGAACCGCCCAGGTGCTTCACATCAAACTATCATGTAATCTTGCTGATTTTTCTAACAGTAAAAGAGATTATATTTTATCATGATTCAAATATCGAGGGAAATGAACCCATTTATAAAGTATCATCTAGTTCAAGTCCTACTTAGTGGTAAAAAATAATCCTCTTTCCTTCAACACTGACCCAACTGGAATCCCAGCTTCTACCTTGCTTCTCCTGTTAGACAATGTATGTTAGAGTCATGTCACCATCACCCTCATATTCTTGATAAGCAAAGCCTAATTTCTGTTTGGTAATATGTTTCCTAGATAATAAATGAATTTGCTTGGGAATGCACAATTACAAGGGAATTATCATGCTTAGGTATTGCTTGGGAAGAGTTTACAATCTCGCTGAACATAGAAAAATATATACAGGGACATAGTAAAAAAGTGCAAAACTAGGCAACACTAGACACAGATTTAGTGAGGCTTTAATCAACAGAGAGCCCCAGTGTTATAGAGATCGTCCAGGAAGCTGTAGCTGATACAATGGCTGCATAGCTTTCTCTGATAGCATGCATTACCAGTTTTGTACTTATAGGCTCTGTGTGCCTACATTCCCAGCCGCCAGCTCCCCGGTGTCTCAGAGAGAAGCTGAGAATACTTGCACAGTTTTGCCCCTCCCCACCAACCAGGCCTAGACTAATCAATGCACCTGGAAGAGACAGTTCAGAGATGTCACAACACTGTCTCTAGACCTCCCCTGCAAGGCTGAGCCCAAGTGACACTCCATGGGACTTCACTCCCTATGGTGGCCATGCTTGCTCCCTTCTCACCCTGGGTCCCATTTCCTCCTCACCTGCCTACTTTTTCCCGCACTGTCTTAATAAATCACTTTCACAGAAATCCTTTTTTCTTTGTTTGCTTTTGGAAAGTTCACTCTAAGGCAGAGAAGTCTGAAACTTATCTGGGCCTTAAATATGCTTTAGATTTGAGTGGTATATTGAAAGTTGCTTCTCTGGAGGGAGAGTGTTGTGAGCAAATGCTAGGTGAGTGGGGTTTTGTATGGTTTATGTAGGTGGGAGGAGGTGTGGCAAGAAGCCTTTCTGGTGGATAACTCTAAGTGTGGTAAAGTCAGGGGGCATAATTTGGGGTAGGTAGGATAATAGGGTAGAATAAGATCAGATAAGTCTTAAAGGGGGAAAGAGGGAAAAAAAACCACAGATATTTGAACTTAATATGATAGGGAGTGGGAAGACATTTTAAGTCCAAAGCAGAACATGAAGAAAGCAGGCTTTTCTAATTGCATTTTCTAAAACATGGTGCAGGGCTCCAGTTTCTGTAGATGCCCTGTGGTGGGGAAGAGGGCAGTTTCTCTGGTCAAATGATGTTTGAAAACACCTTATACATCTAGCTCATTGATGATTACCAAATGACCATAAGCCTATGAAAGCTGGGGTCAAGGATTAGTTTTGAGATTTTTTTAATATCTAATCTTTCCCAGATTGAGAACTACTCTCTAGTGTATCTAGTGTAGTGCTATTCAAAGCATGACCCACTGCTGGTAAAGAATCCTCTTGTGCTTTATCAAGCATTCCTAAACACCCTTGCCCACTGAACACTGTGGGGAAGTCATTCTCACTAATACAGTATAGAACAGGTTTTCCTGTGAACCTACTTTAGAAAATTCCTTTTTTAGGAAGCTCGGTGGAAGCAGCAGAGACTGAATAGATGCCAAGAGCGTTGTTAGGGGCAAGACTGGACTTATGGCCAGAGAAATGTAAAATAAACTAAGAATTGGAGATACCCGAAAAAGTCACTAGATATTGCAAATGCAGAGATTGGAAGACTAAAAGAACCTGAACTTCCCAGCCCCACCAAAGTGGTGTAACACAAGTGGGTCAGTATAGTAGTACACATTCTCTCAGATTTCTGAGATATTTAATGGAAATAGAGATATATCTAACAGAGATATCTAATGGCTGATATCTAAGGGGAAATAGGAAATTGGACAGCATCTTCAAGTGAAAAAAAATTTTAATTAAAAATTGAATGAGTCAGTCCAAGTTGGCTGTTATCCAACATGATTTTAGTAATATTGAAAGGTAATTTTATTAAATTTAAACACTGAAACATTTTAAAAGCTTGTCTGTAGTTTCAGTTAAGCTCAGGTAACATAAGGACAGGTTTTGATATTGTTTTCTGGGTAGGCTGGGCAGGATTTTTTCAAATTTGAATGGGCCAATGAAACAACTGGAGATTCGGTTAAAATGCAGATTTCAATCTAATAGGTCTGCATAAGGACTGAAAATTTGCATTTCCAACAAGCTCCCACAGTGGTGTAAGGTTGTGGTCCAAGGAACACACTCTGAGGAGCAAGAGGATCAAAGATAAAGTCCAGGGTATAATATAAATTCAAAGATCCTAAATTAGAATTACAGTGGAAATTATTTCTACTCTGTCAAGTATTTACAATGTTCTTTCACTGTTCCATTTGTTCATTTACTTTATTAATTTTGTAAAATGGTATTCACTGTCAACTGAGGATATTAGAAAAGAATGAATGATAGGGAGAAAAGATGTGGGTAAAGAAAATTTTAAATGAGATATAAAAACCGTGGGAAGCTCATGGGAAGATTAATGGTATACTTTCAGAACGAGAGTTTGGTACAGGTGGGAGGTTCCCATGGCTAATTTACAAGTTATACAGGGGAAAGGAACTGTTTTATCAAGATATATTTTTAACGTTTTTTTTTCATTTTGAGTTCTTCTTTTTACTGTTAATTTTATACATGCTGTGGGCTGAGAAACATGAAAAAAGATTTCCTTTTAATAGCAATGTTACCTAAAGCCAAGCACACCAGTTTTTAACAGAATCTTTCTGCTCTATTATATTTTGTTATTTTAATAAACTTTATTCTCTGAGGAAGTTTCCAACACCACTTCCTTCATTTTTGTATGTCAGTATCTTCTCGATTCTAAAAGCATAAGCTTGCCTAAGAAAAAAGAGAAAAAACATTCTTGTAATAATTTGTATTCAGAGTACAATGGCAAAAGAGAAATAGTGGTTTTCATTGATTTTCAGATGTATCTTTGTTACTCTGTGGAAACAAAAGCAAGGGGATTTAAATAATAAACCTTTGAAATCCTGGGTTTTCTGAAATAGCAAGGACGAAAACATAAGCTCTACCCTTTCGTTTTTCATCAAATGGTCCTACTGACCATATCTGAATATTTTAACTCAGAGGTCCACCTTAAAATTAATAAGAGAGTAATAAAAATAATTGTTCATTTTAAAATCCTCATGTCACTACAGGATGTTATACATAAAACAAGTTCTCATTTTACTTTTGAAATATGACTATACCTTTATGAGATATGCAATGTGTTTTTATGAAGATTTATAGGTAAACTTTGTATTATATTATTAGCCAGCCATAGCTTCCTCTATGGATTAAAGAATTAAAATGTTAATGGGAAATTCATGGCTCAGGAATTAGAAAGCTTCCTTTTTCCTCTGAATGACTAAGTATATATTTGGCTCTTTTCAATATCATGACCCAAAAAATTCATTAGATTTACATTAACAAAGTGAGCAGTGTATATTAATCTTTTCAGTGTAGAAAAAGGTAAGAAAACTAACAACTCTTAAGTGTCTTTAGTGTCCCAAGTACTATTAAAGGTGCTTTCATTTAGTCATTTTATAAAATATAACCAAAATGTAGGTCTGTAAGTTAAAAAGAGAAAATTATAGACTTCCTTCAAATAATCAGAGTAAAACCACCCATAAGATAAAATTCTAGTTCAAGGAATGTAACTTATTATGAGAGTAAATAATTATTGTGTCCCTCATGTGCAACTTCACAATTGATTAGAGATCCAAAATACTGCAAAGGAAGTCCATAGAGGATGGGGGTCCACCAGATCCTCCCTTTAGGACTAGACCATTGACAATGGGTCTGAGGATTTTTGGTCAACTGAAACCCTCATTTCTTTCTCAGAGACCACTGAATTTTATGCTTACATTTCTTATATCCAAGGC
This sequence comes from Taxidea taxus jeffersonii, assembly GCA_003697995.1. Lineage (NCBI taxonomy): Eukaryota > Metazoa > Chordata > Mammalia > Carnivora > Mustelidae > Taxidea > Taxidea taxus. The sequence goes on from RCUC01026036.1 coordinate 61,425, forward strand.
AAAAGAAGAAGACACAGAACTCTGCCTTTGTTGGAGATGTTTAATACTTGACTTGAGTTTGCAAACCCATGTATTTTTTTTTTAAGATTTTATTTATTTATTTGACAGACAGAGATCACAAGTAGGCAGAGAGACAGGCAGAGAGAGAGGAAGGGAAGCAGGATCCCTGCTGAGCAGAGAGCCCTATGTGGGGCTCCATCCCAGGACCCTGAGATCATGACCTGAGCTGAAGGCAGAGGCTTTAACCCACTGAGCCACCCAGGTGCCCCTCAAACCCATGTATTAATAAACAGTTGACATCAGAGCAGTTTAGTCTTTAAGGATTGATTTAATAGACGAATTAATTCCTATGGAAAATTTTTGAAGTAGAGAAAGTTACCCAAACATTATGAAAATACATAGGAAATCAGGTATGAGAGTACTTGAACAAAAGTTAAACAGATAAAGCAAATAAAAAAGGGAATTTAAAAATTATATCCAGAATTGTATGAGTCAAAAATTTTATGGCCAAGAATCAGTGTACACACATCTTTCTGTTGCTTTCTATTGGGGATCACTACTGGAACAACAACAACAAAAAGTCTTTAGAAGACTTTTTGGACAAAATCCCTTCACACTACCTTACTTTAGTCTTGAGCACTTATAGTTTTGTTTTGATGGTTTCTTAGCAAATTTACATTGAAATTGTTAAATTTCCATTTTACCAGAAAATGTGCATGCCAAAATGAGTTTAAAGTTTTTCATAATATACTGTTTACTATAACTTAGATGGAAGGGGAAGAACCTATTTGTACTTCCATTAGATTTTGTTCCTTTTATGATGAGATTTTTAAATTTTTTTAAACCGTCTCTTGAACTTATTTAAACTGATGCATTCTTAAGGTAATATTCATATTACCTTACCCTCTACTAAATTGCCTTTTTGGGGTCTCATTTTAATGGCTAAAGTCATCTTTAATTTATTTCAGATACAAAATTTTAAACTACTGCCAAAATTTGTTTTATGAAAGATGATATTTTCCAGCAATTCCAGAAAATACATTGAGATTTTGGATGTGTATAACAAGTACAATGCCCATAATTATTACATATGATTAGGAAAGAAGGACTAAAATAATAATACAGAAGTGTCATCAATATACCACAGGAGGTCCTAAGTTGTACCCAATGCTTATAATTTCATTTAACCCTCATCACAACACTAGATTGGTTCTATTGTTACTATTCCATGTAACCAATGAAAAAAAAAATTTAGTTCATTTTTAAGAAAAATATTTTTGTAAAAATTATACATTCTTTCTATGTGAAAAGAAGTTTGATCAATTTATAAAAGGGCAAAGAAGAAGGCAAAATATCCCCCAAAACTCATCACACAAGAAAAAAACAGTTATTAGTATTTGCTGAAAAATATTTCAGATGTGTCTTTTTGCATGTGTATGAACACAAGGGTGTTTCTACGTATTATAGCCACACGGATTGACAGATAAGCAATAAGAGGACAAACAGATGAATAGATAATAGAGATTAATATATGGAGTGGTGATAAATAACAGATAGAAATCCAGCTAATGGTTTGAAAAACAATTTATTTTTCTTTCTTCTTTTTCCACATACAGGATTGACAAAAGGCATCAGTAAAATTAGGATGCCTGAAAAAATGCAAAGAAAAGGTACTATTTAATATCTGATATTCAAAACAGATATTTAAAGATTTTTTTTTAAAGATTTTATTTATTTATTTGACAGAGAAGCAGGCAGAGAGGAGGGGGGGATAAGCAGGCTCCCTGCTGAGCAGAGAGCCCGATGTAGGGCTCGATCCCAGGACCCCGAGATCATGACCTGAGCTGAAGGCAGAGGCTTTAACCCACTGAGCCACCCAGGTGCCCCTCAAAACAGGATCTTAAGAAGACCTTAGGCTCGAAAGTCATTCATCATTAAAAGGAAAAAGAATATTTTATGTTCTTTTCTCCTTCCTTTAGTATGTCAAGAGCCAGTCTTCAAGGAGTAGCCCACAAAGTCTTCAAAATGTGACTTCCACACAGGAAAAAGTCCTAGGTCACCTGCATTTTGCCAGCTGCAGTGGTCAATTCTCAATTAGCCTGTGACATAAAGGGTAAAAGATGGGCTCTGTCTCTGCCCCTCCTGTAGTGGCTGACAAGAGGTCAGCGGGCTAGGGCAGACCAAGGGGCAGGCAGGTGCTCGCGGAGCCATGGCCTGGCCACGGGTGCAGGCCTGGTCCATAAACAAGACCGCTAAGGACCGTGAACAGCCTGGCCACCTGGTCGACCTCCTGGAGCAGTTGAGTGGGCTCAGGGTCCTTTACTGAAGCTGGATGCTAACAGATCGAATGATCCAGGATTATAAGAGATCCAAAAAGAGAGAAACTATTCCTAGACAGATATAACAACCATATGCAAGAATAAACACCCAAATTATGAAGAAAAGATTAAGATGTTCAATGAGGGTTATTTGTATCTGGATGGCGATCAGCGAGGTCTTTGCCGACGGCGGGTACTTTGATGTGGGGTGGATCCTCATTTTCATGGAACAAGGGAACATGATAACTCTTTCTGCAGGAATTTATCACCACTTCACGCTGGATGAAAAGAACTCCATGGAGGCCACATAGCTAGTTGTGGGAGAAGCAGCGTGGAAGGCGTACAACCAACCAGCTGACCATTTGGAGGCTCAGGGACAGTACATAGAATTTTTGGTGCAGAGCAGTAGTGCTCCTAGGATCTAGCTCACCCTTGGCCCTTGCGAATGTCCTGAACCTGATCGGAGAACCCGTCCTTTCTCCTTGCTTTTTTATTGTAGACCAGGGGCTAGGAGAACTTTTCTTTGCAAGATTATTTGATCAGGCTGTGTTTTAATGAAAGGAGCTTTATTACAAAAGTGATTTTTCAAAAAAAAGATTTTATTTATTTATTTGACAGAGATCACAAGTAGACAGAGAGGCAGGCAGAGAGAGAGGGAGGAAGCAGGCTCCGCGCTGAGCTGAGAGCCTGACATGGGGCTCAATCCCAGGACCCTGAGATCATGACCTGAGCCGAAAGCAGAGGCTTAACCCACTGAGCCACCCAGGCGCTCCTACAAAAGTGATTTTTACATGGAAGCAGCTGTGGGTATATGGACAAACTATATTCATTTGAACTAATTCAAGATCAGTGTTCAGCAGTCCTGTGTTAGCGCATGCTTTCCGCTTTAATCCGAATGAGGGTCGTGTCTCCAAAGGTGAGCCCCGAGCTGCTCCTTTGGGAGTTGTCTCTTCAACTGGAAGCAGATGTCAGTCAATGACAGGTCTGCATTGTAAGAAATCATAGTAGATGACAGGACTGGCCAGATATAAGACACTTTTCTCCCAAAACTGGGTAGGGAGTGCTGTGGGAGCAAGCTCTCATATTAGTGGGGGAGTGGGGGGATACTTAGAATGGCTACACCACTTTCTTCTCCAAAATAAGGTAGCTGTGTTAATTTTATACTCTTGGCTTGGAGTCCTTATAATGAGGTACATATGGTTCGTTAAAATTTCCCCATTTAGATCTTTTAAAAAGGGAAAGGGTGGTAAAGGATGCTTAACTACTTCATAAGTTTATAATTGTAATTACCTCACCTGTACAGAGTTCTTTTTTTTTTTAATTTCTTGGAAATTGTTTTCATGTTTGTTAGCATGTATATTTTACCCCATATTTTTACATAACCCAGGCTGTCTTTTGAAGTATCTGTATATATTACAAGACATGTATTATTACTTATTCTTTTGACTAGTTAACAAAGTATACAATGCTAATAATAATTCAAATAATAGTGATGATTGTGTGGTTAATGATGCTTTGGGTCAACATAGAATTTTAACTTTTCTTCTTCTTTTTTTAAATATGAAGGCTTTAGTTTTATTTATTTTTTCAGTGTTCCAAGATTCATTGTTTACGCACCTTACCCAGTGCTCCATGCAATATGTGCCCTCCATAATACCCACCACCAGGCTCACCTAACGCCCCACCCCCCTCCCCTCCAAAACCCTCAGTTTGTTTCTCAAAGTCCACAGTCTCTCATGGTTCATCTCCCCCTGAATTTTAACTTTTCTTTTCTTCTAAATATTTCATTTATTTATTTGACAGAGAGAGATCACAAGTAGTCAGAGAGGCAGGCAGAGAGAGAGAGAGAGGAGGAGGAAGCAGGCTCCCTTCTGAGCAGAGAGCCAGATGTCGGGCTCGTACCCAGGACCCTGAGATCATGACCTGAGCCGAAGGCAGAGGCCTACCCTACTGAGCCACCCAGGCGCCCTGAATTTTAACTTTTCAAAATGTTTATAAATGCTTTTTCACAAAATGCCTTAACTATAAAGATAACAAATTTTAAAAAATGTGAATTCCCATCTAATGGAGAAAAAAAAATGAGTCACAAAGAGTGAGAATGACTTTCCTCAGGTCATACTGCTGGTAGCTGGTTGGCAGCTAAGAACAAATTAAATCAGTTCTCCAAATCCCCAGCCCAGTATTATTTTCATTTAACATCCCTTTGAAATTATCTCTAGAGAGAAGTTATCTCTCTTGAAGTTATCTCTAGACACTTTAGGATCCAGGTAGAAAAGATCACTTAAGGTATCTGCATGGCAAGATCTATCAGAGCCAATAGTACTGTGGTCCTCCTTCTAGGTAGGAGGACTTCCTTTGTCATTGGCAAGTCTTGCCCAGTCTTTAATTTTTTTCTATCTAAGCCCCCACACTGATACACTTATCTGACCTGGAAATGCAAGGACATTTTCTGGTTACTGTGGCTTTGAGATAATCTGTCTCTGCCAAGTTGGTCATTGCTCAGGCGGTCAGTCAGTCCTAACTTTGTCCAATCCAATAATAAAAATTGGAAATGGGAGAAATCAATGTACTTGAATATTTTTAAGTGAATAAGGGCACCCTTTAAAAAATATTCTTTCTAAGTTGAGAATTAAAATGTAAAACAGTGAGTAGATGCTGAAGATTAGATACGAAGAAATAGTTTAGGAGTCCAGAAGTCCTAATTTCACCAGATACTGGCTCACTGACTCACTTTATACTTAGAATAAGGATTTTTATTTTCTAAGATCTCTACTCTTTTATTTTTGTCTATAAGACTAAAAAGAAAAATGAGAAGAATGGAAGAAGCTCACCTATTAAATCAGAAATTCAGACTAAAAATTCAAAACTACGTGGAATGAAAACATTTTATAACATCTCAGAACTTAAGTTCAAACCACTACAAGATCTGTCCTTGAAATATTCCTTACTCGAAAAATAAACTCCTCGAAATATTCCTTGCCCAACAAATGACTATGAAACAATGGGGGACACTTAAAGGAGGAAGGAGCTTAGTGTCGAACTAACAAACAGGAAATGAAAACACCTGCTGTAATTGTAGAGTGTGCTCCTTTGTCATTGTAACACATTATCAACTTTAAACCAGTGCTCAGGCTGGTTTCATATATATTACTCTTGACCCTACCTCATGTTTTGTTGCATTTGAAAATGCTTTTCTACTTTAAACTTCTAAATATCAGGCTGAGGAAACCTGGCTTAAGAGCACTTATTAAGAGCATTTCAGACCTATTTTATTAAATTTAAACTGTGTTGAAATCACTGGAGTGTCTCAGCTAGGTTTCCCTTGAACTTATTACCTTACTGAGCACATAGAGGTCTTTCCTAAAGGCAGGATCTCTTTCGAAAGTACCATCTC
>RCUC01026044.1:0-28036 GCA_003697995.1 Taxidea taxus jeffersonii
CATTTATCCTAGCAGTAAGAGCCTCCATTTTTTATTGCACCTCATTAATAGCTTTTTTTAATTTCAACTTGATTAGACTTTAGTTCTTTTATTTCTCCAGAAAGGGTTTTTATTTCTCCTGACAGGGTTTCTCTAATATCTTCCATGCCTTTTTCGAGCCCGGCTAGAACCTTGAGAATCGTCATCCTGAATTCCAGATCTGACATAATACCAATCTCTGTATTGATTAGGTCCCTAGCCTTCAGTCCTGTCTCCTGCTCTTTTTTTTGTGGTGAGTTTTTCCGCCTTGTCATTTTGTCCAGATAAGAATCCGCTGTTCTCCTTGTTAAGTGAACTTGGTCTTGGCTGTATTTCTTTGATATTCTGGGGGAGGGGCCTGTTGTAGTGATTCTCAGGTGTCTTTGCCCCAGGCGGAGTTGCACCGCCCTTACCAGGGGCCGGGCTAAGTAATCCTCTCAGGTTTGCTTTCAGGAGCTTTTGTTCCCTGAAAGCTTTCTGTAGAGTTCTGGAGGACGGGAATGACAATGGTGGCCTCCCAATCTCCGGTTCAGAGGAGCCGAGAGCTAGGGGCCCCAGTCTTCAGTGCGCCTTCATAGAAAAGCATTTAATCCCTCCGGTGCCCCCAGCCCACGTTTGCGCACGGAGACCGCGCGCCCAGAGAGCGCGCTCAGAGAAAATCGTGCGTAATCAGTCCCGTCTCACTGGCTTCTGGGAGTGCTCCAAGCTCACCCAGCCTGTGACCAAGCATCTCTGTCTCTGGCAGAGTCCCACCTGGAGTCTCCGAACCCCGTAGATCCCTGAGCTCTCCCGGGTCGGAGTATCCCCGGATCTTGTGGGGATCCCTCGCACAGAGCGCCGGCCCGTGCCACAGAGCACCGGCCCGTGTCACAGACCACTAGGAAATCTCGGCTCTGTCTCCGCAGCCGTCTTCCCTGCTCTAATACCTGTGAGCTCTGCGACACTCAGACACCCCCGATCCTTCTGTGACCCCGCGGGACCTGAGTCCACGTTGTCCCCTTGAAGTCTTCACCCCAGTTTAGCCTCTGGAGTGATGTCCCTCCCTGGAGCAGACTTTTAAAAGTCCTGATTTTGTGCTCTGCCGCTTGCCGGGAGCCGGCCCCTCCCCCTGGGGTCTATCTTCCCGTCGCGTTGGATTCACTTCTCCGCTGGTCCTACCTTTCAGAAAGTAGTCGATTTTCTGTTTCTAGAATTGTTGTTTTTCTTCTCTTCGATCTCCTGTTGGATTTGTAGGTGTTCGGAATGGTTTGATAGGCTATCTAGCTGATCTCCTGCTGGCTGATGTCGGCTCAGCCTGCTACTTCTCCGCCATCTTGACTCCTCCCCTCCCACATACCACAACTTTTATATCTATTCATCCATCAGTGGACCCTTAGGTTGTTTGTGTGTTTTGGCTGTTGTGAATAATGCTGCTATGAGCACAGGTTTTCAGATAGATTTTTGAGTTAGTATTTTCATTTCCTTTGGATATATTCCCAGGATCATATAGTAGTTCTATTTTTAATTTTTTGAGGACCATCCTAATTTTTTCCATTGTGGCTGTACCAATTTATAATCCTACCAACAGTGCACAAGTGTCTGCTTTCTCCACATCCATGCCAACATTTGTTATCTTTTGCCTTTTTGATGATGGCCATTCTGACAGGCATGAGGTGATATCTCATTGTGTTTTTAATTTGCATTTCCTTAATGACTAGTGTTATTGAGCATATTTTCATGTACTTCTTGGCCTTTAATATATCTTGTTCAGAAAAATGTCTATTCGGGTCTTTTACTCATTTTTAGTTGGATTATTTGGATTTTTTTCTGTTGAATTGTAGGAGTAATATATTTTTAATATTAACCCCTTATCAGACATGGTTTGCAAATATTTTTTCCCATTCTGTAGGTTGTCTTCTCACTTTATTGATGACTTCTTTCTGCTGTGCAGAAGCTTTTTAGTTTGATATATTTCCACATTGTTTTTAATTTTGTTGTTTGTGCTTTAGTTGTCATATCAAAAAAATTACCATGACCCATGTCAAGGAGCTTTATTCCTATGTTTTCTTGTAAGAGTTTCATGGTATCTGGTAATAAATTTAAGTCTTTAAGTCACTTTGAATTAATTTTTATGAGTGGTTAAGATATGGGTCCATCTTTATTCTTCCTTATGTGAATATCTGATTATCCCAGCACCATTTATTAAAAAGACAGTCTTTTCTCCATTGCATATTCTTGGCTCCCTTGTCAAATATTACTTGGTCAGATATGTTTGGGTTTGTTTCTGAGCTCTAGATTCTGTTCTATTGGTTTATTTGTCTGTTTTTATGCAAGTATCAGATGTTTTAAATAACTATAGCTTTAGAGTATAGCCTGAAATCAGAAAATGTGATACCTTTTACTTTGTTTTTCTTTCTTATAATTTCTTTGGAAATCTGGGGTCTTTTGTAGTTCCATATAAATTTCAGGATTTTTTTTTTCCTTCTGTAAAAATGCCATTGGAATCTTGATAGGGATTGCATTGAATCTTTAGATGGCTTTAGATAGTATGGACATTTTAACAATATTAATTCTTCCAATACATGAACGCAAAATATTTTTCCATTTATTTGTTTCTTCTTCAATTTTGAAGATAGGTTTTACATAAAGAGAGAGATGCCAGCAATTGAATTTATCATTTACTCAGCATAATGGGCATTTTGTGCTTTTGCTCTCTGCTCTAGTGATAGAGGACATAGCAGTGAACAAAAGCCAGAGTTTGCTCTCATACAATGTTTAGTATTTTAAGGGGAGACAGATAATAAATACACTATGGATTCACAAGTACTTCTCTACCTCCCACAGGGAGATGGCATTATTTATCCAATACTAATAGGATGTGATCTCTGAGTGATTTAAAAAAATAGGTTTGCAGTCATCTATATTTTTATATAGTTCCTCTTTTTATTAGGTTCTACCAAAGGGTGGTTATTTGATAGAACAAACACATTCTATGTACCAAGTTTTGTGCTAGGTTCTTTCTATCTCTCATCTACCCACCTAAAAAGTATGTACTATGTGCTATTTTAAGATAAAGTTAAAAGTGGTTTACACACATTATTTTTATTATTATCCCCATTTTATGTATGAAAAAAACAGTCTTAGAGATGTAGGGTAATTCACAAGAAGACACAGTGAGTAAACAGTAGAAACAGGATTTGACTGCTTGCTTATCACCAGAACCAATTATATACAAACTATCAGATGACTGTGTTTAGCCCAATTAAAATAAAAAAACATGACCTAAACTTTTTTTTAAAGATCTATTTATCTGAAAGCGAGAGAGAATGAGAGAGAGAGAAAGATTGAATAGGGGGAGAGGCAAGAGGAGAGGGAGAGAAAGAATCTCAAGTCCACTCTGTGCTGAGCACAGAGCACAACACAGGGCTCAATCTCAGGACCCTGATATCATGACCTTAGTTGAAATCGAGATTCAGATGCTTAACTGACTATACCACCCAGGCACCACAACCTAAACTTCTTTACTCCTATATTTTATCAGTTTACAGTAGAAGGCTCTTGAGTTTTCAGTTTGAATTGGAGTTATAATAAGGTACTGTATAACATAACACTGCTGTGAAGAAAGGCTTTGATTCACTAAACCAAATGTTTTGAGGGAATGGCAGATGTTGGAGGTGTAAAGCACCAGTGCTGTTGAGGCCAAGTCCACCAATGCACTAACTAGTGTGAAAATCTAGAGGATGTTTCTTAATATTCTTAATCTAGAAGGGTATGAGTCATACCTTTCTCTGGGCCTCCCTTCCCCTGTAACAAATTTTACCTTTGCTTTTACTTACTGACTTTCTGGATTTCACAATGTCATTAATTGACTGGTCCAAGTCCCTGCTGCAGTGCTGTGAGTGGAGAAACATTATAATCTGTCCATGGTCATGAGGAGGGGCTGGGGCTCAGGGAGCTGGGGCTCAGGGATTGGAGGCAGCAAGCTGCTTTTAATCAACTACAACTGATTTCCCATAACCTAGATGCAGTTCTGTAGTGTTACAGCTCAGATCGTTTGAATAACAGGCTGCATTGACTGAGAGCTCCCATCTCCCTGATGGGAGTCTATTTAGTTTGAGCTAAAGAAGTTGATGTGATTAAGTGTGGGGATTTTTGATTAGGTGGACTTTGACAAGGCTTATTTGATTGTGTCAAGCTGGGGTTTCTTGAGGAATTGCCTCTGTCTTGAAATTGAACCACAACTTGACATGTCTGGGAACTTGGGATTTCCAGGCTGTGAGGGTGAAGAAATTAATTTTAATTGGCTAAAAAGTAAGGACAGAGGGATTCAGAATACCATGCAAGCTCCCATTATCTCAACCAACTATTTGTTTTCTTATAATGGACCTTAATTTAAATGACATTCACAGGCTCTGAGGATCATTTAATCTCTTTACTGGGTCTGAGAGTTACAAACGTACCCAGCCAGAGAAGTTCCTTGGCTCACGCTACAGGATTCATACTTGAGCCGTGTTTTACTCAAGCATTCTTAATAGAGCCTCTAGGCAGGACATCTGCAGCAAGGTAATGGAGAGAGTAAGGGAGGTCAAAGTGGGCTTAATGTTTACATTATGTGCAACTAATTATTCATTTCACTAAATGCTGTAACATTCTGTCCTTACTGGGTAGTGAAAACCTATGGGGCCTGCCATAAAGATCAAGTTCAGTAGTTCCTTAATTACTATAAGGCTTCATCTTATTGGCAATTCATAAGAATTCCCAAGTTACTTGCCCTATTAAAGTCAGAAGAGTCCTTTCTCCCTCTCCCCTCTGCCTGCCACTCTGCCTACTTGTTCTCTCTCTCTCAAATAAATAAATAAAATATTTTTTAAAAGGAGGGGGGTGCCTGGGTGGCTCAGTCAGTTAAGCAGCTGGCTTTGGGTCAGGTCATGATCCCAGGGTCCTGGGATATAGCCACACATCGGTCTCCCTGTCCAGTGGAGAGCTTGCTTCTCCCTCTCCCTCTGCCTGCCTCTCTGCCTACTTGTGCCCTCTCTCTGTCAGGTAAATAAATACAATCTTTAAAGTCAGAAAGTCTTAACATTGTGGAGAATGGAGTATCTACATGCACATATTTCTTATGTTTGGATGTTGTTGACCATTTAGTCTTATATATAAAAACGTAGTTGTACATATTTCTTATGTTCATTTAGTATTTAACTTCTGACAGGGCACTTGGTATAATTTGGGAAAGAGTGGGACTCTCTGAGATAAGGGAAATTGATCATGTCATAGGCCCCTTTATTTTGAGCAACAAGTTATTAATGCCCACCTCAAAACTCTTAAATGGACCCAGCTTTCCACTGAACTAATTCCACAATGGCTTTCCAGGCTTCCATCACCAATAGCATCTTCCTAATGACACAGAACCTTAAACCTGTTTTTTGTTTGTTTGTTTGTTTTAAGGCATGGATATCTGTTGAATGAGAGCTATTTTTGAAGAGAAGCAGATGTAATACTTAAACTCAGTTCTTTGGGTGATTCTATAGTAACTGTATGCCAGATGTATACATTTCCCCCCTCTTCTGCTACCATCTTATAAAAAGCAAATGTCTAAAGTAACACAAAAGCTTCAACGATCCATCCAGCCTAGAATTTCACCAGTAACCATGTCAGCAAAGTATAGATAGTGAGACACCATGGTTACTTACGTGATGCTCTCCTAGTATTTCTAATTCCCTGAAATTTTGGAGAAACAGACAGCCAGACATACACTCTCTTCCATGCTTCCCTGGTCATAGGATCTTCCTTATAAATTAAAATTAAGAAAGATTAATTAGTTTGCTGCTGTAGAGCATGTGAAAGATGGCTGCTTCCATGATGCATGTAGAGAGGGGGCTATAGGCCCATGATTAATTGCTCTGTCAACAGTGAGATACACTGTATGAAAATGCCATATTAATGCAAATACAAATACAAACACCACTTTCACCTGTTGGCTAGTGATAAGGTGCTCATCCTGATGAGACATTAAGATTTAAAAACAGAAAAGTAATAGCTGGGAGGGAAAAATACACAATTATTCCTCAAACAAAGTTTCCTTTTTAAGAAAGTCATTAAAGTGATTGTTGTCCCCCTCCCCCAAACAATGACAGTTATTCACACAATGTAAATGGGTAGGCCATAGTCAGAAACAATGAATTTGTGACTAATTCAATCAGGAAGGGAGAAATTCAGAAATAGCATTGGGAGATGGGTGATTCAATATACAAAAGGAGGTTATTTTCTCCAGAGGTGAGCAGCTTACAACCAAGTTGCCCCTGATGCGGGCTTCAGTCATTGTTTTAATAATGAATCTGGGTCTTACTTTATAATCCCTTACATTCTTAAAGTGCTTTAGATAGAAGAGGATAAAAAAGCAACAAAGCATCCCCGTGAAGTTCTCTGCCATGTGCCTGGAACGTTCTTCCTAAGGAAGAGGGGTTTGCAGAGAACCATTTTTTCGGTTGTGCTTCCTGATTATGTTGCAGTTTGATGGCTTACTGTTGATATAAGAAGAGATCTCCTAAGATGAATGTGAAAGGGGAATGAATAATGGAATTATGGAATTTTACAGCTGCAGTGGGTTTTAGAGGATATTTACCACTATTCCTGAACTGAAAACTTAGCCAGACTCTGTCAATAGTGAAGCTTTCAATCCAATCAGCATTCTTGTATAGGAGCCTGAAAAGTCCCATTCAGGTTTCATCTAGTCTAGAATTACAAAAACTGGGATCCCAAACCAAAAGATGTCTTGGGAGTAGACCTGCTTGGACTTCCTGGCATCACCCTCAAAGCCAAGGGACCTCCTAAACAACCCACATTTCCCTTTATAAACTATTTGAAAGATGACACTCAATTATTGAAACTCTTCTTAAGCCGATTTATATTACCTGCCTGCCCCCTGTCTTGGAACACTGTGTTCATGACATCTTCAGTTTATTGGTTCCAAAGCTATTTTTGTTGAGTATCATGTTTAGAATGTGTCCAGGTAGCTTAGCTTTAAACTTTTGGGAATATGTGTCTTTCCTTTTAGGCTCATAAACAAGGAAAGTATTGTCAACAATGTCATTCAGATGATCTTAGTGTTGTCACTTTTCTTTGCTTAATACTTGCAGTGTCTTCTAATTGTCTACTGTATCTAAGGAACATTGGTCAATTTGGCATGCAGAACCTGCCACTAATTTAGTTGTTGATCATTTATATCAGGGCTCAGTTAATTTTGGTCCATGGGCTGGTCACCTATTTTTACAAATAAAGTTTTATTGGAATACAGCCATGCTCTTGTTTATATATTATCTTTAACTGCTTTCCCATGACAGTATAGTTGCAACAGAGATTTTGGCCCACCCTATGAAGACAAAAATATTTAAAATGTAGTCCTTTACAGAAAAAACTTGATAGCACCTGGTCTGTATCACTGTTTTTTTTTTAAAGATTTTATTTATTTGACAGACAGAGATCACACAAGTAAGCAGAGAGGTAGGCAGAGAAGGGAGGGGAGAAGTAGGCTCCCTGCCAAGCAGAGAGCCCGATGCGGGACTCGATCCCAGGACCCTGGGATCATGACCCGAGCCGAAGGCAGCGGCTTAACCCACTGAGCCACCCAGGTGTCCCTGTATCACTGGTTTTTAATTAGAGATGTACAACACAATCATAGGAGGGGCTTTTTAAAAATATAAACTGCTAGAACTCTACCTTGGTTCTATTAAATAAGAATATCCCCTTATGTTTATTGCAGCATTATTTAAAATAGCCCCAAATAGTAGTAACCTAAGTATCCATCAATAGATGAGTGGATAAAGATATACACACTCAATGGAATATTAGTCATAAAAAAGGATGAGATCATACCATGGATGGACCTAGAGGATATCATGTTAAGTGAAATAAATCAGACCAAAATAAATAGCATATGCTTTCACTTATACATGGAATCTAAAAAACAACATAAATGAATAAATAAACAAACAAAAAGCAGAATCAGACCTGTAAATACAGAGAACAAAATCATGGTTACCAGAGGGAAGGAGGGGCGGGGTATAGGCAAAATGGGTGAAGGGGAATGGGACATACAGGCTTCCAGTTATGGAATGAATAAGTCATGGGAATAAAAGGCACAGCATAGGGATTGTAGTTAATGACATTGTAATAGCACCGCATGGTGATAGATGGTAGGTACACTTGTGGTGAGCATAGTATAACATATGGAGAAGTTGATCACTGTGTTGTACATCTGAAATTAATGTAACATTGTATGTTAAACATACTGATTTTTTTTTTTCAAAAAAAAGATTCATGGGTGCTACTTTGGCTTGGTGTTTTGAAAAAATAATGTCCAGGTGATAATGATATACCTCAGGCAGGAAGTACTGTTTTCTCTGAACATTACAACTTATAACAAAAGTTTATGGGTTCAGTTTGCATTGCATTAAAAATAGCAACAGAAGTTTGATTCTTGCCAAATTAATGACATGGGATCTTCATATCCCTTCCAAGGTCACACCTAAGATATTTTTGGAGTTCCAGGGGTTTTTATATGTAGTCTTTTTTAAAATTGAAGTTTAATTGAAATACAAATGTGTAGCCTTGAATAAATTTGACATTGCTAATTTCTACCTGCCACCAATTACCATAAATATGCATTGTGTGTCCTCATGTCCATAAAGTACTATCCACTCTGCCAGGTATTACCTTGTCTGTCAGGTACCACTGTATTGTCACAACTGATAAAAAGATATCATCAGCCTTCAGGATGTCAAAGATACACTAGGTTTTCAAAGAATACAAGAACACTAATTCAAAGGGATACATGCACTTTTATGTTTATAGCAGCATTATTATTTTTTTAAAGATTTATTTATTTATTTATTTGTTAGAAAAAGAGAGAGAGCGAGCACAGGCAGACAGAGACAGAGGGAGAAGCAAGCTCCCTGCCGAGCAAGGAGCCCAATGTGGGACTCGATCCCAGGACACTGGGATCATGACCTGAGCCGAAGGCAGCTGCTTAACCAACTGAGCCACCCAGGTGTCCCAATATAGCAGCATTACTTATAATAGCCAAGTTATGGAAGCAGCCCAAGTGTCCACTGGCTGGTGATAAAGAAAATGTGATACCCATACACATGCACACACAGGCACACACACACAATGGAATACCATTCGTCCATCAAAAAGAATGAAATCTTGCCATTTGCAATGACAAAGAATGAGCTAGAGAGTATAATGCTAAGTGAAATAAGTCAAAGAAAGAAAAATGCCATATGATTTCACTCATATGTGGATTTTAAGAAACAAAAAAAAAACAAGTAAAGGGAAAAAATGAGAGAGAGAGAGACAAAACAAAAAACAGACTCTTAATTATAAAGAATAATCTGATAGTTATCAGAGGTGGGGGATGGGTTAAATAGGTGATAGGGATTAAAGAGCATACTTGTCACGATGGGCACAGGATGATGTTTGGGACTGTTGAATTACTACACTGTATACCTGAAACTAATACTTTTTTTTTTTTAAGATTTTTATTTATTTATTTGACAGACAGATCACACAAGCAGGCAGAGAGGGGAGGGGAGAAGCAGGCTCCCTGGCGAGCAGAGAGCCCGATGCGGGACTCGATCCCATGACCCTGGGATCATGACCCCAGCCGAAGGCAGCGGCTTAACCCACTGAGCCACTCAGGCGTCCCTGAAACTAATACTTTATGTTAACTAACTGGAATTACAATTAAAACTTAAATTTAAAAAAAAAAGATATACTGGGATTTATTGCTAAGTATAAACAAGTCCTCCCTCTCCCTTCTGTACTTCATTATATTATAGGGATACCCTGGTACTGATGCTGATACTACAACATCTTATAGAGTTATTAGTAAAACATTTAAAGTTTTACTTGTTCTTTATAAGTCTCAAACATGAATCTAACATGGACCGGTTCAGGAAATGAACCCGTTATACTCAGATTCATCTACTCTTTGTTTTTCTATTATGCTTGTTATGTCTTCCTATTTTTTTCACTTTGAAGAATTTTCTTTTAAAAGATTTCTCAGGCCCTCAAGTAAATAGGCCACTGGTTTCCCAGGCCTGACAATATGCCAGAATCCCATCATAGGCTCATGCTGGAAAACCATTTACTCCATTTGCCTCTAGTTCTTACCCCACAACCCTCAAAGGACTTTTACCAAAATTTCAATTCTATAATTAGCATGAAGTTGAAATCCTTACAGTATACATTTATTCTTATCAGGAAGTGAGTCATAGAGTTCTGAAGGAAAGAGCTGGGTGGATATTCTTTTCTTTAAGTGAACAAAAACAAATGAAACAAATTATATGTTGAGAGTTATTGCCAAAGTTGAAAGTATCTAGAGAAGAATGTTCAGGGTGTTTAAGTTTGGAAAACATTTTAATTGAGGAAATAGGTATATTTACCTTCAAGAAGAGGAGCCAAAAGAGAACTACAGTAGATGACTTCACATATTTGAAAGGAGCTTGATTTTTTAAAGATTTTATTTATTTATTTGAGAGAAAGAAAGAGCATGAGAGGGGAGAGGGTCAGAGGGAGAATTGGGCTCCCCACTGAGCAGGGACTTCAATGCGGGACTTGATCCCAGGACTCCAGGATCATGACCCGAGCTTAAGGCAGTTATTTAACCAACTGAGCCACCCAGGCATACCAGAAACTTTTCTTTATAGCTGAGTTTGGCCAGAACTAGGGCCAGTAAGTGAAAGCCAGAATGAAACAGAGTTGACTTGAGTCCAAGAAAAGGACTTTGCAACATTAGAACAGACTCCTGTTAAAAAAAAAAAAGTAGTAAATTTCCCTTACTGTATATACCCTAATTAAACCTGGATGGACAACTGCCTGGGATTTAGCAGATGGGACTCCTGCACTGGATGGGAGACTCTGCTAGATCAATAGATTTCAGACTTCTTTGAGAGGCCCTAAAATATTACACATCAGTGCATCAGAAGCATATAGCTATGTAAGAAGTGGAAAAGGTAGGAGAGAAAAATAAAAGTTAATTTACAAGAAGAAGAGATGACAGAATAGTATTGTAGAATCATTCTTGACTACTATTGCATCCCCAGTCCCTAGGAAGGCAGCTATGCTAACCACTATACCACCAACGCTCCTCCCCAGTCCCTAGGATACCATCTGGTATATAGTAAGTACTCAGTAAACAATCAGTGAATAAATTAGTGAATTAATGGATGAGAGAAAATAACTCATTACCAATAATAACAAGGACAAATAAGTAGAATACAAGAATAAAGGAATGCCAGCAATATGTGTTTGTGTTGTTTGTGGGGAAAGTGTGGAGGAACAGTGAATCTACTACTGAAGATTCCTGGGGTAGAGGAAAGTGAGTTTCAAAGTGAACTGGAGTTTTGAAGGATATGAAATGGCAGAAGATATCTGCCTTCTCTTACTTCAGATGATGTAAGAGAAGGCAGAATATCAATACAAGTTCCCTAATAGGTGCTTTATCTGTCTTGTTTACTCATGCATTCCCAGTGCATGATTGAGTTCCTAGCATGCAGGTAGGTGAAAGTATACTACATTTGTTAATATACATGTGAAATAGAATAGAATTTGTTAGAATACATGCAAAATATACACTTGTCAAATGAATACATGCATATATATGTAGTGATGGAAATGAGTCATGTATAGCATGCCATGGGTTGATCTTGGAAATTCAAATATGAAAGATGTGAGTAGTTTTCAAATGCATTGTTTCTAAACCTCCACTTTAAAATGATATTGTAGAATATCTTTTTTTCTGGAGAACATTGTTAGTGTCTCCAACCATTCTCCATGCTATATTTTGCTTATACCACTTGTTAGCTGTGTGTTCTTAAATAAGTTTATAAACACTTTGAACTTCTATTTCCCTATCTGTGAAAGAGAGATAATAACAATGATACCTTATAGCACAGTTGTGAGGATTCAATGAGATAATTTGTGTAAAGTGTTGGCACATGATACACGATCTTTTTTTCTTTTAAAAGCCAAACATGGTATAGTGGAATCATCCAACATTGGCTCAAGTATTGGCACTACATATTAGCTGTTTGAACTTGGACATATTATTTAACATCTCTGAACCACAGAGTGGTCTTGTTCAAAGGATTTTGGGAAGGGATAAATGAGAAAATACATATAAAGTATTAAGTACAGTATATGAAAAGTACTTAATAAGTAGTAGCTGTTATGCTTATTATCTGGCTAGATCTCAAGTGCTTCTGTTCTGATCAGCTTTTCCTGAACACATTCCCAGTTGGTGCATAGTCTTCTGAAAGAACGGTGGCCAGAAGTAGCAAAATACAAGGTGGCCTGACCAGAGGGTAATGGACCAGTCCTATTATTTCCTTAAATATCATACATTTGATATTGTAAGTTAGACTGCATTATCTTTTTTGTTAGCCCTTGATCAGTACTGGGAGAAGTATCACACTCTCCCTATACTTCTCTTATCTATATGAATGTGGTTTCTTGGACACACCCTTATGAATTTTGGGGTCATGAATCCCAACTATTTACTGTCTAGCTATGGACCAGAGAGTTAACTTTAGAGAACTCAGCTTCCCAGTTTTAGGGTGGGTGCAATAGCTTGCATCCACCCCAGCAAGGTGTCAAAAGAGTTGATAAATTTAAAAAGTCCTTAGAGATTTTCTACAGGTTATGAAGGAAACCCTGTTACATGAAGTAGTAATGTTTCTTCTGGAATGGTTAGCTATATTTCATTGCTTTCTGTAAATACACAGTGAGACAATTCAGATGTTTCTGAAGGACATTATTTATTTAACATGACATTAGACTTGCCCTGCCAGGTTGTATTGATAACACTTGATCTTGTACCTTGGAAAGTCCATTACTAAGAGGCCACTGAAGTCCGTGGGAAGGGCAATTAAAACTTGAGCTCTCAATTGAAAACATTTTTCTAAAATAGTAGGCAATGGGGAATGTCTGTCCTTACGTGTACCTGTGTTTGTGCTGTACTGTGAACAGTAATAAACGATGTATCATAGAATTTTTAAGAAATCAGACTGCTTGGATTTGAATTCTAGCTATACCATATACTAGCTGTGTGACCTTAACAGATTATTTGTGCCTCAGTTTCTTTATCTATAAAACTGGGATAAATGTAGTAATTATCTCATAAATCTCATAGGGTTGTTATGAGGATTAAATGAATTTATATACATTTAGCACATAGAATAGTGCCTTGTATGTAGTGTTATGTGTTAGCTATAATTCTTATTCTTGTATTACTATAATTCTAGCATTCCTCTCCTGCTGGGTTTTCCAGACCTGCTAGTGAGCATGAGACCCTTACCTGATATCCTAATCCATTAGGAAATCCTGTTGGTTCTACCTTCAAAATCTGTGCAAAATATCAACACTTCTTATCATTTCCACCTCTACTGAGCTGATCTAAATCACTATTGTCTCTTTTTCTAAATATTTCAGTAGCCTTCAATTAGCTTTCTACTTTTACTCTTGCTCTGACCTCCCAACTCCCACCAATTTTTCTCAACACAGCAACTAGCATGACTACTTAAACCTAAGTTAGATCATGACTTTCCAATGTTGAACAGCCTCCAATGACCTTCATTTCAGAATAAGCTCCTTATATGGCCTTATAAAGCTCTTTGTGATCAAGCTTCCATGACCTCTCTGACCAGTTCTCCTCAGTCTCCCTCTTCATAAATCCAGTCCTGTCATCCTGTCATTTTTGCTATTTTTCAAACATGTGAGGTGTGCTCCTCAGGGACTTTGCATTTGCTTTCTTCTCTGCATGGAAACTCTTCCCCCAGATATCCAAATAGCTTTCTTTCTTACTGCCTTCAGGTCTTTGCTCAAAGCTCATTTTCTTAGTGAAGGCTTTCCTGAACCTATGTTTAAAACTGCATCCCTTTCAAAAACAACATCCCCTATTTTCTGACTCTGATTTTTTTTTACATAGTGTTGGACACTGTTGGGTACAACATATTATTTCATTTATTTGAACATAACTGTTTTCTACCCTTATCCACAAGAATGTAAGTTCTTTGAGATCAGGTACCATGAATGTTCAGTGCTAGATCTGAACTTGGTCATGTAGGTACCCGATAAATGGGTAGTATTTAAATGATTCTCTGGATGTAGTCAGAAGGATTTCATAGTATTTAGAATTACTAGATACTGAATACCTTAGGTTTTTATATACTCCCTAATGATCTTGAACTATTCTTCATTTTCAGAAACAGTGTTACCAGTCATAGTTAATAATGGAAGGAACTCTATGTATCTTATTGGAATTTAGAATGTGAGTGAGTATGTAGTAGGAAAGGAACAGGATCTTGGGTACCTTGGTGGGATGAGCATCACAAAGGAGTTAGAAAATCTAAAATAATAGAATTCTTAAGTGGAAAGAAGCCTAAAGACTTTAAGGGACATAGAATTCTTTATTTGACAAATGGGAAAATTAAGATGCAAAACGCTCCCTGGTTCATTAGCAGCACATTGAACTTTCAGATTCTAGTCTAGATATCAAGTTTAGTGCCATTTTTATTGTATGTGATCCTTATTTCTAGGTAGGGGGCAGTGTAACACCTAGTTAAGGAACATTCAACATATAGAAATAAACTTGAGACCTACTCTAAAACTAAGGATAAGGGCAAAATAACATTATAAAGCCTGGATACTGAAGTGGGGGGAAGAATGGTCAAAATGGGTATAGGTTTGGGACGCCTGGGTGGCTCAGTTGGTTAAGCGGCTGCCTTCGGCTCAGGTCATGATCCCAGCGTCCTGGCATCGAGTCCCACATCGGGCTCCCTGCTCAGCAGGGAGCCTGCTTCTCCCTCTGCCTCTGCCTGCCACTCTGTCTGCCTGTGTTCGCTCTCTCTGACAAATAAATAAATAAATCTTAAAAAAAAAAAGTCTGTTTAAAAATGGGTATAGGTTTATCTGAGGTGTTTCCTGAAAGAGATGCATTTTGACATATTTTTGATGGAGATAAAGGCTTGAACTGGAAGGAGGGAAGAGCTTATATGTAGATGAGGAAGAGGTATAGACTACTTGAAATCTTAGAGCAGGAATTAACAAGTCAATACTTTCTGTTTCTTTGTGTGGGAGTCAAGGTTACAGCAAAAGAAAACCTTGCTTAGAGCAAAACTATCAAATCTTTGCAAAGTGAGGCTTATTTCACTAAAACAACTTGCTCTCTGGGCTCATAATTGACTGCCATACAATTGATGCTAGGAGATGCTGTTAATCTTTAAATGACTGTGTGAAAGTGAGGTTAGTGGTTTGCTGGTCCTGAGAGTAGGCAGGAATTGGCTGGATTGTTTTGCTTTTGTGGTAGGTACAAGCCAACAAAATAGATGTAGGAAGGGGAATGGGTTTAGAAGATTGGGAAGTGAAGCCTAATTTTTGAAAGAGAAAAAAGGAAATTTGAGCATCCTTCATTATTACCTCATTACATTTTGCTTTTTACCTGGTTGTAACAGAGATACACATTAATATTTTCTTTTTCAAATCCATGTATCAGACAGTTCTGCCACTTTTTAGATATGCAACCTTGAGCAAGCTTCTTAATCTCTCTGAATTTAAATGTCTTTATCTCTCAGATAGGTGACAAATACCATAGCTACCCCTTAGTAGTTGACTATGATAACTGAAGGAACTGATGCATTTAAAGCACTGCCTGGCACATAGTGGGTTCTAAATCATATGTAGCGTTTATTCTGTATAATGAAGTTTCCAGTTTGTATTATGTGTCATTGAGTATACAGCATGATAATATACATTCTTACTTGTTTCTCACATAAAGCTGGTGAGGCAGATGGCATTTTAGTGATGGTTATTGTCAATAATTTTATTTTTAAAAAGGGCTATTTGCTTATCATTATCATTTTTTAAAAGCAGTTGCTAGCTTATACACAAAAAGGTATACCTTTTCAGTTGCTTTTCTGTGTGGGATCATTCTCTTAACTATACTATTTCAAAATTCAGGACCAATGCCTACATCTTT
This sequence comes from Taxidea taxus jeffersonii, assembly GCA_003697995.1. NCBI lineage: Eukaryota > Metazoa > Chordata > Mammalia > Carnivora > Mustelidae > Taxidea > Taxidea taxus. Next base: position 16,034 of record RCUC01026044.1, read on the forward strand.
CTAAATGACTATTTCTGCAGTCACTTACTTCTTCTTTATGCCAAACAAACGTGGGCACCCTTTAAAGGGCACTATTATGTTTCTGCTTTTAGAGATGGACTTATTCGGACCTTTAAGAAGCTAAGAATTTTTAACCAGAAGGAGGATGATATCTGCTTATTTTTTAATTTCTTAAAATATTTTATTTATTTATTTGACAGAGAGAGATCACAAGTAGGCAGAGCAGCAGGCAGAGAGAGAGAGAGGTAAGCAGGCTCCCTGATGAGCAGAGAGCCTGATACAGGGCTAGATCCCAGGAGGAGCCACCCAGGTGCCCCTGATATGTGTGTCCAGTTAAATGATATAGAGGGTTATTGATGTTGAGTGCCATATGCTGAGTCCAGGTTGGTCTTAGAGTTTATTTAAGGGTGCTAGGGGGTACAGTTGGGAAATAGCTAAAAACACATGGACACATATTCGTTATGTAACACCCATCAAGGTATAAGCTTTCACATTGTGTATAAACAGAGATGTGGGCAAGAGAAACAGATGACACTGTGAACACTGAAGTGAAGAAATAGAATCAAAGTCTCTGAATACTGTTGGAGCTCACTTTCTCAAATACTTAAATCCCAGAAATACTCTCTGCAATATTTGAGATAGAGTCTAAGACTGTATCTGCTTGAGAGAAATACAGAAACAAAGAAAAACACACACACATTCACAGTCACAGACCAAAAAACCAGAGTCTAATTAAGAAAGATTGAATTAGAGACAGATTGGGGAAAATGGAGGCAGAGAGAAACAGCCTTCGGAGAACTCCATTATTCTCTGCATTAATGTAGACCTCTGTTTATCTAGAGTTCAGAGTGAGACAAATAACTTGCCATGGGACTGCTTATGAAACCAGGAGTACAATGTCTACTGAAAAATGTCATTATTCTGCTGAGAGACACTGGAACCGCATGAGACATTTGGGGGAAACTATAATCTGAAAAATCCATAGTGGGAGGTGGGAATAGGAGTTCCTAAATAGCTATAGAATGTACAATGCCTCTGGAGTCACCAAAATAATCAGATTCTAGTGGCCAAGTTTCCTACTCTGCATCTAGAAGGCCAGAGGCCAGATAAAGCCATCAGGCAAAATTTTATGTACAACCAGAAAGAAATTGGTCTTTCCACCCAAGCACATAGAATAGTGGGGAGATAATGGAATGATGAGGCTTAAAGATGTAAGATGCAGGCATGTGTAGCAAAATGGGGAAGAGGAGGGGAGGAACATAGTACAGAAAACATGGATAGAAATGGTCTAAATATGTAAAATAGGCATAACTGAGCTGATATATTAACAATAACTTAAAAAAATGACAAAATAGTAGGCAGCCTAAGATTGAGACTAAGAGAGCAAAAGAAGCTTTAATCTACATATTTTAATGGGTGGTTGCTTATCCAATGGATGAGTAGATTTAGATCTGAAGAATGCTTTAATTGTCTTGAAAGTCATTATCTTCAATTAAGAATACCAATCCTAATATTACCTTCAGGGAATTAAGATAAGAAACTTCAGTGATAACTCTGGCAGGAACCTTCCTATGTAGAAGTCAGATTTCTTCTATAACAGTAACAGCACTGGTAATTATTTTTAAAAATTAGAATTAAAATGGGCAATCTGGGTGACTCAGTTGAGCATCAGTCTTCTGATCAAGTCCTGATCTCAGGATCCTGGGATCAAGCCCCACATGGGACTTCCTGCTCCATGGGGCACCTGCTTCTCTCTTTCTCTGCCTGGTGCTCCCTCTGCTTGTGCTCTCCCTGTCCTTCTCTTCAAATAAATAAATAAATAAAATCTTTAAAAAAATTAGAATTAGAATAAGTTATACGAGTAAGTCATGACAATGATGCACAGAAACATACAAAACAGACATGGGAAGGAAAAATTTATTAAGACCACCCCTGCCTACTTCTTTTGTCCAGAGCTGACACGTGTTCATAATTTGGTATCTGTTTTTTCAGGTATTTTTATCTGCATATATGTAATATGCATGCATGTATTAAAATATAAATCATAATATACTATGTATACTACTGATATTGCCTTTCATCCTACAATATATTATATATGCCCTTCCATATAAATTCATACAGTCTTAGGAAGTACCTACATCATAATTTGTATATGTATATACAAATATATAATTTATACATTATACATATATGTATATGATATGTAATAAAACAAATATATAAGGTATTCATTATACATATATACATATACATACATACATATACATACATATATGTATAAATGTATATGTATAAAATGTATATGTATGTATATGTACAAAATACATATGCATATGTATTTATGTATATGGGAATGTATAATGTCCCATTGCATGAATGAACCACATCCATGAATGAAAAGGGCATAAAAAGACTTTCCCATCTGTTCTCCACATGGTAGCTTAACAGCTAACTTGATTATCAATACACCTTGTTTTAGAGAACCCACATGGTTCAGTGAAAAGAACACTGGAAGAGGAGTCTGCAGACCAATATTACTTTTTTAACTGAGCTGGTTACTATTTGTAACTTAATAGGCATATTCACCTCACAAAGATAGGTTCATAGAAAGGGAGGGATAAAGGTTTTCATTTACTTTGTTTTCTAAATTCTAGCTGAACTCTTTGTCTACCTCGGTGGAGGGAGGTTGCCCAAGCTGGCTTTCCCTTAGTCTGATTCTGTCTGCTGAATTACATGTGCCTCAGAAAATAGGTTCTGTGGCTGGAATAGGAAAGTTTCTTTAGCTACACAGCCCAGCAAAGTCATTGCCTTTGAATAGTTTCCTTGTCAACATTTTTCCAGTTCTGCCTTGGGGTGCACAATGACAAGGGGTGAGTAGCAGTGGGGGTTAAGGGGTGGAAGATCCTGCAGAGGGACAGAAGTTTCCTTGATGGTAGTCATCTCCCTAAGCACAGAATTTGTGTCTGTTTAGATCACCAATGATCCTCTCACAAAACCCAAGTGAATTTGAAAATTACACAGATGAAAAGAGATGACCCAAACCTTTGTCCTATCCTTAATAAGCTCTTGCTGCTCTCCCTTTTCCATGCTGTGCCTCTCTTTGCCACCTCCCTTTATCATATTCTGTCTTCCTTCCCACTATCTGTGTGTGCCTAGATCACAGCATCAGGCCTAAAGCCCACTTAACGTTTTCCTAATATCAAAGTACACTGTATTTATAGTATTGTATCCAAAGAATAAATGGTATGTTCTGAGAGTATGCAAGCCCACAGCCTATTTTCCTCTTTGTCTTTGATAATGTGACTAAGCCAGGCTGGCTAGTTAATGAGACAATTATTTTTGGTTAAGCCAGCAGATCTGAACACATAGTTCTACAGCTATGAGGTTTTATTTTTTATTAAGGCCTCCTTTCTTCAGGGCTTTCCTTTTCCATGGGAAGCTCTTCATGAGAGTCAGAGGCCAGCACTGCAGGTAACTAACTTGAAGCAATGTGAAATACAAATATTTTGAATCCTCTAAAAGATAAAAAAGGAAATTTGAAGAAGGACATTGCTTCCCTCTCTCTCTTTCTCTCTGTGTATACACACACACACACACACACACACACACAGAGTTTAATGTTACTTTATAATTTAGCTCAATGTGATCTAAAATTTTGATAGTATATATACCCTTTGCCCATGTGATTCTACTTTGAGGAATTTATGCTAATTAAATAATCATGGACATGTGACCAAAGATTCAATTGAAAGAAAGTTCATTTAAGCATTGTTTGTAATTGGAAAATCTTAAATGTCCAGTAATTGGTAACATGTACAACTGCTATGATGTCATTAAAAATAACATTAAAGATGGAAATGTCATTAAAAATAACATTAAAGATGGAAAATATGTTCATATTGTTAAAAGTGAAAAATGTGGGACGCCTGGGTGGCTCAGTTGGTTAAGCAGCTGCCTTTGGCTCAGGTCATGATCCCGGCGTCCTGGGATCGAGTCCCACATCGGGCTCCTTGCTCAGCGGGGAGCCTGCTTCTCCCTCTGCCTCTGCCTGCCTCTCTGTCTGCCTGTGCTCACTCTCTCTCTCTCTAACAAATAAATAAATAAAATCTTTTAAAAAAGTGAAAAATGTAAGTTCTAAACAGTATGTAGTATGAACTTGTGTGTGTGTGTGTGTGTGTGTGTGTGTAGTTTGTAATAATCGTATATATATACACCAAAATATTTGAAGTTGTTTTCTATGGTATTGGGACAATTGGAAACTAAGTTTTCAAAATTCTTATTTGAAGAATTAAAAACTATTATCAACTATCCTTATATAAAACCCTCAGAATTTGAGAAAGAAATAATAGAAAATAATATAATTTTTAACATTGTTACTTTATCTTTTTATAAATGAAAGAAATAAAACATTACTAATATCATTGTCTATTTTATCCCACCCCCTCATCCTGAAACATATAAACTAATAAATTCATTATGTTTATTTCCAATTATTATGGGAAGTATTTATTTTCTTTTTGTCTTCATTTTCTCATTTGTTACAGTAAAAGAATATTGCTTTGGTTATGAGGAAAAGTTATTAAATCTTCTCCTGATACGTTTACATTTTGATTTAATTTGCAAGAAATGATGTCTTCTCAACATGAAATTATATGAAGTGAAGTATAATCTATATAGATTGATCTAAGTATATCTAGGTATATCTTGCTAATTGACATCATCACCTATAAACTGTGGGATCTTGGGCAAATTACTTATTTTCTTTGTCCTTCAGTTTCCTCATCTGAAATGGGGATAGTGAGAGATTTTACCACATAAAGGTCTTTGTATAGATTAAATGAGGTAATACATGTAATTGGACAGGTATCCGGAACATAAGAGATTTTGAAAACAACATAGCTATTGCTATTATTGCCATCTTTACCAATTCAAAAGGAGTGAAATGGATTATATAGTATGGCACTTTTAAAGCATAGCCACAAATTCTTTCATCTTTCTCATATTGAGGTGTGGAATCTAGCTTCCCTCTTGTTGAATCTGGGTAGACTTGTGACTTCTTTGAACCACAGAGTGTGGTGAAAGTTATGCTATGTGGCCTCCAAGGCTGAGTTTTAAAACCCATGTAGCTTCACCTGTTCCTCTTGGAATACTCTGAAACAAGCCATGTAAGAACCTTGTAAGAAGTTCAACTATTGGGAGACTACTATGTTAGAGATGCCATTTAGGTGGTCTGGTATCAACTGAGCCCAGCCTTCTAGCCATCTCCACCAAGGCACCAAGTGTGTGAGTTAAGCTGTGTTGTGCCCTCCAGCCCATATATCCACTAGCTTTGTACCACTGAATGACCGTAGTTGGATGTCGCGGGGAACAGAAGAAATGCCCAGCCAGCCTTGTCCAAATTCTTGACCTACAGGCTATTTTTTTTTAAGTTATAAATTTGTTGACATCCCTCATATAGAGAGGGGAGTCCCCTCCTATTGAAACAGTTGGGCTTATGACTTCTTTCAATATATGACTTCTAATTCTAGATTTTAAGAGGCAATGTGGCTTCTTCATGGCTTTCTTAGAGAAAGGCAGGTTCTATGTAGGAACTTCATTTCACCACCCTGAAAATCACTATGCTGGAGATGCCATATGTTAGGTGTTCTGGATGTCAGTTCCAGTTCTAGACTTTGACAGAATGCAAGATACGTGAGTGAAATCATCTTGGTTCCTCTAAACTACATTATCTTCCAGTAGAGTACCAGTAAGTGACCTGAGTTGATCCATATAGATCAAATAATCACTCCTTTGAGTCCTGACTGAATTCCTGACATGCAGAATTCATGAAATATAATAAAATACAAATTATTTCATGTCAATACCTTTTGGGATATTTAGTTATGAAGTAAGAGTAATTTGAACATATGGATTTAATGTTACTTGCTAAATAGAATATGCCTTCATATACAAGAGAAACAAAATGTGGTATCTAAGTATACCCTCAATATTCACTGTTAAATGACTCTTCCTATGGCCAACAGTTGACATTCTTTGTTGCCTGTATTGTTGCATGGAATGTGGGATACCATAAAATCTTCCTAGCTCCAAGATATCTTCCAGCCACTCTGCCTTAGTGTCTGAAACTTCTTTTATCTGAGTTATTGCTTTGGCATGAAGTATCCTGCATCTAGGAGTCTCGAAGCCATGAAAAAACTGCTGCAAATGAGATGGGGAACCATTATTAATCATTGGCAACCCAAGGCAGATATTTTAATGATACTTTCCCCTTACTCTTTGAAAGCAGAGAGAAAGGCCCTGAAGAAAGGGGTATAAAAATAAGGTTAATGAATGAGAGAGTGTGAGATCCCAAACATGGGATGGGGAGGGTAATTTAAAAAGGTAGCCCTAGGTTGTGATACCCGGAGGTGAGCCTTAGCAGTTGGAGATAGCCTGAGAATACTAGGTGTCTATAGGTGGATTTGCAAAAAGAAATATTAACTTGTTTGTTATCATGTCTCAAGGACCAACCCTATATTGATTTCTTTTGTGGAAACTTTCAAATAGTAAATATATAAAGCTGAGAGGGGGAAAAACACAAGAAAGAGGGAGAGACTTTTGGGTGTTATTGCCTTAATAATATTATTTCCTCATATTTGGATAGTTTTATGAAATATATTTGCATGCTAGGAAGGAGCAAAATATTATAATCCCTTTATATTCTTATATGAAGGAACAGCTTTTTAGAAAGGTGAAATGACTTGCCCCAAATCACAAACTAGTTTATACTGGAAAAATTATCCTAGAATTCCATGTCTCTTGACTATTTCTTTTTTTTTTTAAGATTTTATTTATTTATTTGACAGATAGAGCACAAGTAGGCAGAGAGGCCGCCAGAGAGAGAGGGAAGCAGACTCCCTGCTGAGCAGGTAGCCCCATGTGGGGCTTGATCCCTGGACTCTGGAATCATGACCCAAGCCAAAGGCAGAGGCTTTAATCCACTGAGCCACCGAGGCACCCCAACTCTTGACTGCTTCTATCACACTACCTTTAAGACTTAAGTTGTTTCTTTTCTGTACTTATCAATGCACATTAATATAGAATGCACACAAAGCAAAATATAGTGTATAGGCACTGCCAATGCATTTTTTCTCCTTGCTAACTCAAACTGAAATGCTCACAATACACCATTTTAACAGACTCCAAAGATTGTCTAGACTGGATTTAGAGCCTGGAATGCAGAATGTTTAAGCATTGTGTGAACCTTAGAAATTTTTTAATTACACCAGGAATTCAGTTTTAATTTTTGATGGATTATATCTGTGAGGAGAAATAAAATTTAGAGTATAGATCAAGTGGAATTAAGTATTTAAGGTAATTGTAGGGTCATCTGGGTGACTTAGTTGGTTAATCAACTGCCTTCAGCTTGGGTCATGAGCCTAGAGTCCCACATCAAGTCCCACATCGGGCTCCCAGCTCAGTGGGGAATCTGCTTCTCCCTCTGACCCTCTCCCCTCTCATGCTCTCTCACTATCTCTCTCTCTCTCTCTCTCTCAGATGAATAAATAAAATCTTTAAAAAAATAAGGTAATTGTGAAAAACACAACTTCTGCTATTTTAAGGCTGCCATGTTACATTAACACAGAAAACATTAAAGGTCCCAGTGCAAAATAAATGTCCCTAGGGATGAAACCATTGGATAATTCAACACAGGATCAGGACAAAGTTTGGATCACATTTAGGGGGAAGCTGTATGGCAGGGCAGTGGAACATGTGCTGCCCCATGAGGCAAGAATTCTGGTTTCTAAGTTGCTTTCATTTAAACTGGTTATGTGGTTTAGGTAAGTGATTCTATGAGCTTCAGTTGCCTTATTGGCCAAGTGAGGATTTATTTTTACCTGCCTGAAGTCAAATAGGTAGTGCAGATGGTCTCCTGAGATCTCTTCACATTTTAAGGTCTAAGATTATAAGCTTTCCTCTCTGGTTTCCCTTTTCCCCTCTATGAACTTTTAATTCATGAATTTATTTAAGCCCTTGTAACCGATTTATATTTTGGCCTTCAGGGCAATAAATTACATTGAAGTTCTAATTCCTTTTTCTTTGTAACTCATTCTTTTAAGCACTGTGGAGCTGTGGAATGAAACTAGTACTCCAGGACTTGGTCCAATCTATCAGGTCCTTGGGATGCTAAATCCCAAGCTGATTAGAACATCAGAAATTCAGGAGAATAGCTGTGGGTAAAGGAGAAATCTAAGCCCTGTCTTCTTTTCTTTCCTAAATCACTTGTATTTATTTATAGTCTGTAAAGCATTTTCTTTGTGAATTAAATTTAACTTCTCCAATCCTTACCTCAATAAAAATTATTTTAGTTTATTTTCATTGTTGTCAGATAACTTGCATTTCTCAGGGCTGATATTTATGATTCTTAATCATATTATAAATTTTTATGATCATCACACATAAAAAAATAACAGTATTATGTAACATGAAAGAGTGAGCCTAAATTACAGTGGAGGAAGATAATATGGAAGTAAAGTATATTCATAATCCAAGCAAATGGAACTTGCCTACCACAAATATTAATTATAGGAACAATCATCTGAGTAATAGCACTTACTTGAGGGACAGGAAATAGCCCTGAATCTCATGTCAGTATTGTTTTACAAATCAAATTATATTTGTTTTGATTCAGAAGACAATATGTGACAATGTTTTGACATTGAATTATTTTTTAAATTAAATTTTCTTTCGGATTTTAGTATGTCAGAACAATGAATAACTATATTAGTGGACATTCAGATATATTTCTCTAGCTAACATAAGGTCACCTCAAATCTTAGGCAGGGTTTCAAATTAGAAATACATTTCATGATTTATGTTGTATGCAGAAACAGCCAACCCATGTTTGTTCTTTTATTTATTCAGCAAATAGTTTTAAACTATCTGATTTGTGGCAAACACTGTACTAAGCACTGAGGATATCATTTGGAGCAAGACAGATGTGGCTCCTGATTTAAAGTCTGTAGGAAGACAGTCACAGAACAAGTAATTACAAGTGTTTGTTGCATTACTAAAGACAATTCATGATGAGGTTTAAACCCATGCTCAGACTATACACATCAGCTTTGTGTCCTCAGACAAGTTACCTTTCAGAAGCTCAAGGGTTTTTTTTTTCCTTTTCATTTCTAAGAAAGGAATAACAGATACTGTTATAATAAAATTAGATATTCCATAGATAAGTGTTCTTTAAATTGTGAAGCAGTCTATACATATTAGCACTATTGCTATTTTTTTGATATACATTTATTTGTTTGAGAAGTTGATAGGAATATTTAGACCATTTAGATTCAGAGCCCTCTTGTGTTTTCATTCTTATGCTTGGTCACAAATTCTTCCCTTCCCTTGTTCCTTATGCCCTCACTTTCCCCACCACCCTTAGCCCCTCTTAAAGGCTTTTTTGGCTAGGTTAGGACTGTGAGTTTCAAGGCATTAATAGTTTTATTCTTGTTAAGATGTTCCATGAATGGGTACCTTGTACATTTCTCACCTTTTTCTTAATTGATTCACTCTGTTAGCTAAGTAGGTAATGATGATTTTGCAAGGACATGGCATTTGCCATTCTTGCCAGTAATATACAAATGGTATAGAAGTCTATTCTCCAGTGGTATACAGGTGGTTTACAAGTCTATTTTCTTTCAACCTCTGGATGCTGTTTAAAGTTCTTTTAATATAGACTCAAAACTGGGTGTGTGGGTGGCTGAGTCAGTTAAGTTTCTGCCTTCAGCTCAGGTCATGATCTCAGGGTCCTGGGGTTGAGTTCTGCATTGTGCTCCCTGCTCAGTGGAGAGTCTGCTTCTCCCTCTCCTTCTACCCCTCCCCCCTGGTCATGCACTCACAGACTCTCTCTCTCTCTCAAACAAAAATCTTTAAAAATATATAGAGATTTAAAACTTAAATAACATTCATATTGCTTCCTTCAAAAACAGCAACTTATGGAAGACTGATCATTCTGATGAAAGTGGACTCGAAATAGGGCCAGAGTTGTGTGAAATCACAATGAAAGGACTACTGTGAGAGTTTGCTTCCATCTCAACATATCACAATCATTTATCTTGTCAATAAGTGTATAATTCCCTACTATTCATCACTGATTAGAGCCAAGACCCTAAAACTAATAATTCACAGAAAATATTTTGTAAAGAAAGTGGGTTTGAGAGGGTTTTGAAGCTAAGCAGAATAAATTCGTTAATGACAAGTAGGATATCATTCTAAATTTTTGAAAGATGGAATAATTTAATGAAAATGGAAGTCCAAGACTTATTAGGTAAGTAGTGTAATGTAGGATGTTCTGCCATGATACTAGTGTCAGAGAAGCATGGTGTAATTACAAAAACCTTGACTGAAAGTTCAGAAATCTGACTTCTACTTCTCACTCATTGTTATTAGTTTTAAGACCTTGAAGTCTTATCCTATTTGGGATTCAGATGTCTTATTTGCAAAAAAAAAAATAGAGAATGGTAATTATACTAAGTAATGCCTTCTATAAAATATGAAAAGCAGGTAGAAAATTATTTAAATAATCCAGTAACTCTGGAAAGACTAAATTCATAGTGGTGGCAGTGGAGGTGAAGCAGAAGGAACAAAATGGAGAGAGAAGCATCTTGTAGGAATTATTGTTAGGATTCAATGAATAACTGTATGGTAGATGCATTAGAAGGTGAGTCAAGACTGTTTTCAAAGTGTCAGTTCTGAATGACTAGGTAATGAGATAGATAATAGCAGAGATGGGAGAATAGAGAGAATACCATATGAGTGAAGAGGATGAGTTGTCAGTGAAGAGGGAAGAGATAATATGAAACTCTGTTGCAATGTGAAAATTTCTAGAAGAGAGTGGACAGCCATTCAATACTACTGCAAACTGAGATGAGCTTAGAAGAAAAGTTTCGGTGTCTAGAAGAAGAGTTCATTTAAGAGAAGATGAGTGGGATTGGGACTATGCACACATGTACATATATGTGTACCAGGCATTTTCTTCTCCATTATATCCAATATTATCTCTGGACAAAGGGAGAAAATACAAAATATGATGATCTGTATAGTTGGTCTTTGGTATTTCTTTCATTGTATACATATTCTGGTTAGGAAATAGTGGATGGGGATAAAATATAAAGGGGTTGTTATACATCGAAGGTTAGAAATTGTGAAGCAAAGTACAAATGAAAACTCTACTTTTTACTTCTCTTGATTTTTCTATAGACACAGAAATTTAAGAGTTGCTTGGGTATTATCTGCCTTCTGTTTTTTCCTTTCCCCATTATGTTTAATTTCACAACCATTTTCCTGAAAATAAGGTTGAGTAGAGCTGAGATGTGTTGTATTTCATCTGTCACCACATATTGAAAAGACTCACAATTGTATACAGATGTATAACACCTTTAAATGAATCTTATTTCCTTCCCTTAGATGGTGCTAATAGGGTATGAAAAGAAAGAGCATTACATAAGGTGATTATTATATAGAGTCCTGGAGTCACTTGAATGGTTTGGAGTTAAAAACAAATGCATTCTCTGAAAAGTCCATATTATTGTCACAGAAATGACAACCTATTTCTTTTATCAGCTAGAGTCCTAAGACATTTACATTCTTTTTTCTTCCCTTTCTTTATCCTAGAGACTTCTCAAAATTCTGCAAACCAATTGCAGTGCAAGTGACTGGGAAGAAATCCTATCTAGTGCAACTCTTAGAAAAGTTTGGTCTTACTATTAAATAAAAACAGTCTTGTTGGGGCACCTGGGTGGCTCAGTCGCTTAAGCATCTGCCTTCAGCTCAGGTCATAATCCCAGGGTCCTGGGATCAAGCCCCATATCAGGTTCCTTGCTCTACCTGCTTCTATTTTTTTTTCCTCTGCCTGCTTCTCCCCCTGCTTGTGCTCTCTGTCTCTGTTTCTCCCAGTCAAATAGAAAAATAAAATCTTTAAAAAAATACTCTTGTTATGTATTTGCACTGTGGCTCAAGTGTAGG
>RCUC01026082.1:0-11336 GCA_003697995.1 Taxidea taxus jeffersonii
TTTTCTATGTGTACATTAGAAAATGTTGCCATGGGTCCATTTTGATTTCCTAGACATTCTGGTCAAACTGATTCAGTCTCTAAGGAAAGAGAGACAGAAATGAGAACAAACTCTTAGTCCCATCAGTGCCTGAGCTAGCCAAAGCAGACCCCTTTGTGACAAGGTTGCCCTCAATTTTACTTTTACATTTATAATGACTCTCATTACCCTTTCCACTTGTGACATTCCTATTTGCCACTAATTGACCAAATTAATCAGTGGGACGGGAAATAATCGCTCACTAGCTGTCAAGCAAACCTTGTCACTTTGTGACTTCCAAGGGCTCAAAGCCATTCAATTCAATTAGCTTCAGTGTTTCATACACAGCACTATACAGCCAGTTGGAAAATTCTTACATGTTTTGTTCTTTCTTTAGTCCCCCATTAGACAATGACACATCTTAACAAAAATGCTAAAAATACATACAGAACCAACAATGGTAAGAGTGCTGCTTTTGAAGGATTCAGTATCATCAGCTTCAAAATTATCTGCTACAAAAGTTCTATCCTTTCTGAGTGCCCTTTTAATGTCTGGAGGAAAAACCAGATTTTCTGGTTGTCCAAAAAGATCAGTAGCTAATTACAGCTAATTACAGTCAACTTTCACCTATCTTTGCTAATGGAAGGAAGCACTGATGCAGGCAATTCCCAAATGGCAAATCTTCCATTCGATTTCAGCAAGTAAAACACAAAAGACATTTAAACTTCAAGGATTTTCTCACAGTTCTTTGAGAAAACTCCTGATCAAGTCAGGGGTTGACTTTTAGATTGTCTGGTGGTAACACAGTTACATTACTACAACCGACCCACTGGCCCTACCATACAACTGTACTTAGACTGAAATTCAGATGTGATTTATATCCCCCTTAGAAAGTGCGAGCTGAGAAATAAATGGAAGGAGCTCAAAGAGCTCATGTCACCAGGTCATAAAGCTTGTAAATTGCACTTGCACAACCAGTATTAATTAATAACAACAACAACCATAATAACAACTCCTGTTACTGACTACCTATTATATGCCAGATACATTATCTTCATTATCTATAATCCTGGTAACAATCCTGCAAAGGTTTTATCATCATCATATTACAAACAAGAAATTGAGTCTTGAGGTTATGTGACTGCACTACCCAAATAGTAAGTAACCAAGGTTAGATTCAAATTGAGTCTTACTTCAGAACTTAGACTCTTTCCACATGGCTGTTTGAATAAAACAAGTAGACAATATTTATTGGACATTCTTAAATTCTTCTGTTACAATCATACATACTGGTTCATGTACTAATTAAATCACTTTATAAGCCTAGATACTTAACTAATAAAAGTATACTAATGTCTTTCTAAATAATAGCATAATTTATTGTATAACAGAAGAAGCTTAAGGGTTTAATTACTGTAATTTTAAAAGAATCCAGTTAAATGTTGTTTTATTTAGAAAGCATATGACATTAAAATGTAAGTGAAAGGTCCATCATGTCAGTGAACAGTGAAAGACTCATTATATCAAGACTCTAGTATCAAAACATGTCATAATCTTGCTCATATATTAATTTTACCCAGTGCCTGGTTGAGTTCTCTGCCAAAATTCTCACCAATCAAGTTTAAATCATGTGTTCTGTATAAATAATTGTTTTCTAGAAGTAAAATGAGATTTTTTTTGACTCTTAAGGGACACCTGGGTGGCTCAGTTGGTTAAGCAGCTGCCTTCGGCTCAGGTCATGATCCCAGCGTCCTGGGATCGAGTCCCACATCGGGCTCCTTGCTCAGCAGGGAGCCTGCTTCTCCCTCTGCCTCTGCCTGTGCTCGCTCTCGCTCTGTCTCTCTCTGACAAATTAAAAAAAAAAAAGTGAGTGTGCTAGAAGAAAGATAAATATAGGAATCCTCAATAAGCAGAAATTATACTTCTGCAAAATGAAAATTGTGATGAAGACATGTTATAAATGTTTTCTCATATACCTCAATAAGTTTATTATCCTTGAACAATATTGACTCAACTAATTTCACATTATGATGGTGGTGGTTAAATTATAGGTAAAATCCATTCCTATCTACACTTACAGATTGAGTCAGGTACTATATTACAGGCTGGAACACAGAAATAATTAGTAGTCTCTGACCACATTTTAATGGAAGAGACACACATATACACAAATAATTATACCCAAAAGTATACCTTTTGTTGATAGTACCACCATTTATAATGTCCCCTAAAACAGGAATCTGAAGTCCTTCTTAATTCCTCTCTCTCTGAAATCTCTACTTTCAGCCATTCTTAATGTTTTGATAACTTTACTTTGTTTTGTTTTGTTTTGTTATTTTTTTAATTCTAACCCCTCCTTTCCATCCCCACTCTTTGGCCAGGCCCTTATCATTTGTCAACTAGATTTTTATAACAGCATCCTATCCAATCTTCCACATTTCTGACATATGGTCCATTCTCATATTTTTTCCCATAGAATTATCTGTCTAAATTGAAAGTCTGACCATGTGATTCTCATGCTCTCAATTAATGAATGTTTTTGTGATACAAAATAGGATTTAATGGCAAAAGAAGTTCAAATCTTTTATGTATTAAATATGTGATCTTGGGAGTTACATATCCTCTTTGAGCCTTGTTCCTGATATGTAAATGGTCAATAATAATATCTTGGCAACCTCAGGAATAAATGAGAATATTATAAATAAAACAAAAGTCATGTAGTAATAACTTGACAAAAAAATCAGTATTTCACATTCAAATCATTATTTAGCACTGCATACACAAGCCCTCCATGGCATGGCCTTGATATAGCTCTATAGTCTTACCTTCAACCTCTCTCTGCCTTGTGCTTTATGCTCTAATAACATAAAAACATTTTATCGCCTGAAAATGCAATATCATTACGGCTTTACCTATTCTAATAGCTCCATTTGGAATGTTCTTTCTTCTTGGGAAAGCAATCAACAGAAAGCCACCTCACCTGCAATCAGAACTTTTCTGAAGCAACAGATATCCAGTGTCTAAGGTAGGCAGGAGTATAAAAGCCCAGCCATTTTGGCCTCAAATCTGTCAGAACCAAATATCCATAAAATTGGGTGGACCCAGAATCAGTACACTGTAAGGCAGAAATGTTAAATCTGTACCAAATCCAACCATGGCCAGAGGGCCCAAGCAGTCACCCAAGTCACATCCCAAAGTTGCATCAGCACCCCTCCTTCAGCTCATACTTAAGGCCATATAGGGGTCCCATATGAGCTAAAGGAGGAAGGAAAAAAACCCAATCTTCACATGACAATTGGCCAAGTATGTGATTAAAAGCCAAAAACAGATGATGATTTTATTCCAGTCACACTTATGGGTAGCCTTAAGGAATAATGGAGAAGGAACATCTTCCAATGCTTAAAAAAGAAAGTGATATTATATGTATATGTATCTGGTCAGGCAGGCTGTGTAGAAGAGAAAATGGGTCAGTACTAGTACATATGTAGATTCTGGGCAATGTCCAATGGTCTAAATGTCTGTTCAGGGACATAGAAGAAAGAAATAGAAGCTATGTTAGTGGTATATGGAAGTAGAAATAAAGCAAAAATATTTTTGTGTATCACATTTTAATGTCTAGCAGAAAGCACGCTAAATAACCAAGAATACAATTCATCTCATTGAAATTAGACAATCAGCAGCAGCAGCAACCCCAGAACTAGCACAAAGGTAAATGATTGGAATAGCCACAGTGGAAGAAATGGAGGGTGTGCATGAGTCTAACATCATAGACCTCCACTTCCTAAGACTACTCTAGCTGTTGTCATCTCTGAATGCCCAACCTACCAACCACACAAATCAATGCTACATGCCCAATATGACACTGATACTTAAGAACATTAGCTGGCCTATGATAGACAGTTGACTACATTGGGCCTCTTCCACTCTGAAAAGGCCAGTGGTTAGCACTCATAGGGACAGACAACTCTTTGAGTATGGTTTTGCCTTTTGTGCTCATTGAGCTTCAGCCAGCACCATTATCTGAATATTTACAGAATCCCTGAGTACCAGGCATGGAATACCAACATAGTACTTAGCAATGGATTCACTGCACAGGGAAGGCAAGTAAAAGCAGATTCAATATCATGATATCTACTGCTCAAATTATGCACTGCACCACCCAGAAGCAGTTGGCTTGTATTAGAACTGTCTATTGAAAATGTGCCTGAAGTGCTGCTTGGAAGCAATATTCTCTAGGAATTAGGTGGCCAGGATACAGTATAAACACTGAATTAGAGAATTTCAATATGGTTCTTTCTAGTAGAAAGAACACATGAGTCAGGGAAATAAGGAATGGAAGCAAGAGTGGTCTCTATTATCATCACCCCTAATGACCCACTGAGGGACTTTCCATATCCACAACTCTGGGTTAGAAGTCCTGGTTCCCAAAGGATCACACTCTTACCAAGAGGCACACCATGGGTCCTACTGAACTACATGTCATATTTGTCCCCTGGGCACTTTGGATTTCTTGTATTCAAAGACCAAAGAAGAAAAGTCAAACTTGTGGCAGGGACATTTGATTTTAAGCCCATATTGAGGTCCGATAGAACATCAGCAGAATATAGTACTTCTTGGTCAACTAATCTTCAATAAAGCAGGAAATAATATCCAATGGATAAAAGAAAGTCTCTTCAACAAATGGTGTTGGAAAAATTGGACAGCCACATGCAGAATAATGAAACTAGACCACTTTCTTACACAAAAATAAACTCAAAATGAATGAAAGGCCTAAATGTAAGACAGGAAGCCATCAAAATCCTAGAGGAGAACACAGGCAACAACAACTTTGATCTCAGCTACAGCAACTTCTTGCTAGACACATCTCCAAAGGCAAGGGAAACAAAAGCAAAACTGAAGTATCGGGACTTCATCAAGATTAAAAAAGCTTTTGCACAGCAAAGGAAATAGTAAACAAAACTGAAAGGCAACCTACAGAATGGGAGAATATATTTGCAAATATCAGATAAAGGTCTAGTATCCAAAATCTATAAGGAACTTATTGAACTCAACACCCAGAAAACAAAAAATCCAGGTAAGAAGTGTGCAGAAGACATGAACAGACATTTCTCCAAAGAAGACATAAAAATGGCCAACAAATATATGAAAAAATGCTCAACATCACTTGGCATCAGGGAAATACAAATCAGAATCACAATGAGATACCACCTCACACCAGTCAGAATGGCTAAAATTAAAAACTCAGGAAACAATGGATGTTGGCAAGGATGCAGAGGAAGGGGAACCCTCTTACACTGTTGGTGGGAATGCAAACTGGTGTAGCCACTCTGGAAAACACTATGGAGGTTCCTCAAAAAGTTAAAAATAGAGCTACCTTATGACCCAGCAATTGCACTATTGGGTATTTATCCAAAGAATACAAACATAGTGATTCAAAAGAGCACAAGCATCCCAATGTTTTTAGCTGCAATGTTCACAATAGTCAAAATATGGAAAAAGCCCAGATGTCCATTAACAGACAGATAAAAAAGACATGATACACACACACACACACACACACACACACACATACAGACAGTGGAATATTAGTCCATCAAAAAGAATGAAATCTTCAAACTATCGCTCTTTGCAGATGATATGATAGTATATGTGGAAAACCCAAAAGGCTCCACTCCAAAACTGCTAGAGCTTGTACAGGAATTCAGTAAAGTGTCAGGATATAAAATCAATGCACAGAAATCAGTTGCATTTCTTTACACCAACAACAAGACAGAAGAAAGAGAAATTAAGGAGTCAATCCCATTTACAATTACACCCAAAACCATAAGATACCTAGGAATAAACCTAACCAAAGAGGCAAAGCATCTATACTCAGAGAACTATAAAGTACTCATGAAAGAAACTGAGGAAGACACAAAGAAATGGAAAAATGTTCCATGCCCATGGACTGGAAGAATAAATATTGTGAAAATGTCTATGCTACCTAAAGCTATCTATACATTTAATGCAATGCCTATCAAAATCCCATCCAATTTTTTCAAAGAAATGGAACAAATAATCCTAAAATTTATATGGAACCAGAAAAGACCTCAAATAGCCAAAGGAATATTGAAAAAGAAAGCCAAAGTTGGTGGCATCACAATTCCAGACTTCAAGCTCTATTACAAAGCTGTCATCATCAAGACAGTATGGTACTGGCACAAAAACAGACACATAGACCAATGGAACAGAATAGAGGGCCCAGAAATAGACCCTCAACTCTATGGTCAACTAATCTTCAACAAAGTAGGAAAGAATGTCCAATGGAAAAAAGACTGCCTCTTCAACAAATGGTGTTGGGAAAATTGGACAGCCACATGCGGAAAAATGAAATTGGACCATTTCCTTACACCACACACGAAAATAGACTCAAAATGGATGAAGGACCTCAACGTGAGAAAGGAATCCATCAAAATCCTTGAGGAGAACACAGGCAGCAACCTCTTCGACCTCAGCCACAGCAACTTCTTCCTAGGAACAACGCCAAAGGCAAGGGAAGCAAGGGAAAAAATGAACTATTGGGACTTCATCAAGATCAAAAGCTTTTGCACAGCAAAGGAAACAGTCAACAAAACCAAAAGACAACTGACAGAGTGGGAGAAGATATTTGCAAACGACATATCAGATAAAGGGCTAGTATCCAAAATCTATAAAGAGCTTAGCAAACTCAATACCCAAAGAACAAAGAATCCAATGAAGAAATGGGCAGAGGACATGAACAGACATTTCTGCAAAGAAGACATCCAGATGGCCAACAGACACATGAAAAAGTGCTCCACATCACTGGGCATCAGGGAAATACAAATCAAAACCACAATGAGATACCACCTCATACCAGTCAGAATGGCTAAAATGAACAAGGAAATGAGAGATGCTGGCGAGGATGTGGAGAAAGGGGAACCCTCCTACACTGTTGGTGGGAATGCAAGCTGGTGCAACCACTCTGGAAAACAGCATGGAGGTTCCTCAAAAAATTGAAAATAGAGCGACCTTATGACCCAGCAATTGCACTACTGGGTATTTACCCTAAAGATACAAACGTAGTGATCCAAAGGGGCACGTGTACCCAAATGTTTACAGCAGCAATGTCCACAATAGCCAAGTTATGGAAAGAACCTAGATGTCCATCAACAGATGAATGGATAAAGAAGAGGTGGTATATATATATACAATGGAATACTATGCAGCCATCAAAAGAAATGAAATCTTACCATTTGCGACGACATGGATGGAACTAGAGCGTATTATGCTTAGCGAAATAAGTCAACTGGAGAAAGACAACTATCACATGATCTCCCTGATATAAGGAAGTGGAGATACAATGGGGGTGGGGGTCAAGGTGGTAGGAAAAGAAAAAATGAAACAAGATGGGATCGGGAGGGAGACAAACCAAAAGAGACTCTTAATGTCATAAAACAAACTGAGGGGGGTGGGGGGGGAGAGGGTTTGGGAGAGGGGGGTGGGGTTACATTATATGTTTAAATAAAAAAGCTTAAAAAAAAAGAATGAAATCTTGCCATTTGCAATGACATGGATGGGACTAGAGGGTATTATGCTTAGTGAAATAAATCTGTCAGAGAAAGACAAATATATTATTTCACTCATATGCAGAATTTAAGAAACAAAACAGATGAACATAGGGGAAGGGAAGGAAAAATAAGACAAAAACAAAGGGGGAACAAACCATAAGAGACTCTTAACTATAGGAAACAATCAAGGTTGCTGGAGGGGAGATGGGTAGGGAGATGGGGTAACTGGGTGATGGGCATTAAGGAGGGCACTTGATGGAATGAGAACTAGGTGTTATATGCAACTGATGGATCACTAAATTCTACCTCTGAAACTAATAATACATTATATGTTAATTAAATTGAATTCTAATTTTAAAAGATTTTAAAATAAAAAATTAAGAAAAGAATACTTACAACAACAACAAAAGAATATAGTGCTTCTTTCACACACTGAGTGAAGAATATAAATCAAACTCAGGTGTTCCACTCCATTCACTTAGGATGATCCACCCCCTTGCCCAACTAGAACTATGAATGTCTAACAGCCCTGACCTAAGAGGGTTGTAATAATCAGGGGTTCAGGCCTATTAGGAATGAGGGCTAAGATTACATGATAAACTAAGATTACATGATAAACTAAAACACCAAGACCTGCAGAGGCGATGGCTGAGATTGGGATGAATTTAGAATAGATTGTGGACAAGGGAGATAGTGAATACCAGTCACAGCCCTGAGACGAACCATAGCTATGGGGCTGTATTTCTTCACATTTACCTCCCTCTCCTAATCTTTCCCCCAGAAGGAGAAGCAACAGGATCCATGAAGGAACTTCTCCCTGAACAACAGATGTAGAAACGGTACTGTGAAAAGGGTAAACTTGGGCAACCATGGGGTATGCCACTCAGATATCCCTTCAGGAGAGAATCTGGCCAAGAAGAGTAGTAAGTTAGTGTACAGCCTCTAGCTGCTGCATGTTAGGGACCTACCACAGCACTCACTCCAAAGCCCCACCCTCTCTGGGATCCTTCCAGAAAATGACTGAAGCACTGTGGGTGACTGAGGCTAGGAGTACAGGAGTCTGACCTATTTCTGTCTCTCATGAGGGCTCTGGGGCTTTTCCAACGAGTAACTATTCTGGAACTGGCCGAGACATTGCAGAGCAACTTTGCAGTTTGAGCTTCTCCTACTCTACCCTCCTCTCCTCCTACTTTCCTTTCACAAGTATTAGGCCGACATCAAGCTCTATGACTTTCCACTGCCACTTCTGCTTCCTTGACTCTTTATCCATCACAAGCATTTCCCTCAGAGAATCCCTTGAACATATAATTCTATCTTGACATCTGCTTCCTGGAAGATTCAACAAGTACAATCAATTTTATTTATTTCTCATTTATGAGTCTTTCAATATGCTGTTTTTCTGCCCAAATATCCATCTTCCCTTCATCTGGCTGGCCTCAACTTTGGCCTCTTTGACCACAGACAACAGCTCAGGAGTCACATACCCTGGCAAACCTTTCCTGACCTCTCCACCACCACCAAAATCTATGTTGCATGATCCTACTAAAGCTTCCACAGCACAATGTACACTCTCATGGAGCCCTCATCCCTCTGATTTGTATATTTTTTTCCACTTTGGTCTGCATCCCTCCTCAAACTATAAACATCATGATGGAAGATCAGTATCTATTTCTTCAGCACTGTATACCTAGTACACTCTACAATGCTTCAAAATACTTGGCATTTTTAAAAGAACTAATAAATATTTCTTTAATGAATAACTACCCACAAGGCAAGAGAATGAAAATCATGGAAACCAGCCAAAGGAGGACCCAGGGAGAAAGGGTGGAGATACAACTTAGGAGAATTCCATTAAATGAAAAACACTCTTTAGACATTTTTAAAAGGTACCCTGCAGTTTCAGAAGTGGGAAGAGTGGAAAATCTTAAGGGCTCTGACCCAGCTCAGATACAAATCCTCAGAACATTGAATTCTACCCATGATATTATTTTTATTAGCAATGTGTCAATTCTTGCCTACCTGGGGATGAGGATGTCATTGCACTTTAGAAGTAACCCAAGACAGATGATACAAGATACAATAACTCCCTAGAGTCACAGCTTTATTTTGGACAATGATAAGAACCAGTCTATTTATAAGTAGGTTATGGCACGAACTTGAATGCACAAAGATTTGCACCTCTTATCTTAGGAAAGAGAAATTAAAACAGAAGATCCTCTAAGAAGTAGCTCTGTAATTAATGTGAATTGCAGGATACATGAAGAAGAAAGAAGAAAGAAGAAGAAGGAGGAGGAGGAGGAGGAGGAGGAAGAAGAAGGAGGAGGAGGAGGAGAAGGAGGAAAAGGAGGAAGAAGAAGAAAAAGTAGCTTCTCAAGACCTCTTCTTTCACCTCCCAATTTGCTGGACTTTCATATACCTATTCTTGTCAACTTGAATCCAGATGCTAAGTTTTATATGCCAGATTCCATACCTACTTCTAAACACTATGGGATTCAGTAACTCTGAATTCTTTCCTTTAGTACCAAGGTTACGTATTCTTCTGTGTTTGGGACCTTTTTCTGTTCCAGCTATTTCTCTGTTCATCTTTACCTTGAGTGAAGACTCTCCACTCTGTCCCAAAGGAAACCCAATCCTCATCCTCATAAATAGACTATTTTATTTGAGGCAAAGAAAAATCATCATTGTAATAATATTTATTTTAAAATGTATCATCCAGATGCCATTAAAATTACATTCATTTTTCTGAGTTAAAAAGAATTACATGCATGAGTACATAGTAAAGTCTATTAAATCAACATTGGTTTGAAGGTAGTTATTATGAAGTCATCAGAAACTGATGTCACTTCAATTAGACATCAAAAGTTGACATGCCCAGGAATTTATCTTATGCAGCAAATTTTGGTCTTAATGTATCACTTTCAGAAAGCCTTAAATTCTCAGAAGGACATTTGTTAAAAGGATAAAGCATGCCTGAGATGTAGTACATTTTCCAACAGTGTTCTTTCTTTCTTACTGACCCATCCTCCCTCTCCAGCAAGGAGACCTTACAGTTTTGCCAGTAGGCTATACAACCTATGGAACAAAGCAGGCTGCAGAAGTGCTTCTTAAGCACAGCTGTAGCCCCTCCATGCAGACAGCAAGATCTAAAAAGTACCTAACTAGGTTTTCAAACACAGATGATTTTAGGGGGTGGGCAGTGCAAGGGTATCTGGGGCTGAGGTGGAGAACCAGGAACAAAATAGCAGATTTAAAAGGACAAGTAAGAGGAGGACCAGAAAAAAATATTACAGACAATAAATTACAACCCACAGCCCAACCCAGATGTTGGCTTATGGCACTCCAGTAGCCACTGCAGGGAGAGTTTAGTGAACTACATTAAACATGTGTGCATTTCATTTTATTTAATGTTTAAGCTCTTTAATTCCTTGTGTCTACGAAAAATCACAGTCAGAAAATCCAGATGGACTATATTAATCAGAGCACATAATTTTAGTGGTAGACGTGCTTATTCCCAAAGCCTGGATATATTCCTAGAGTCTTCGCAATGCCTCGTTGTCTCGAGGTAAGAAATATGGTTGGCTCAGCAGCATTTGTTAATTTATGTAAGAAGGAAAATGAATCACATATAAACATATGGAAATATTCAAATGCCAATTTTTTTAGGTTAGCTCTTTGCGTCCTCATTTTCCTTTTAACCTGGGATTTATGCTATCAATTTTTAACGTTAAACAGATTCCTCACTTATACTTA
>RCUC01026109.1:0-10566 GCA_003697995.1 Taxidea taxus jeffersonii
TAATTCATATAGCTGAAAACATTAATAGTCCTAATCCCCAAAACAAAGTTAATCATCTTGTTTTAATAGAACAAGTTTCATACTTGACAACCCAATTTGTATTAATGAAAGGACTCTGGCACCCTTGTGACAACTCATCCAAAGAGAGGAGTGAGCCAATCTCATTGAAATGGTACCTCTCATGTATGGACAGTCACACATGCTAGTTGGTGCCTTTCAATCACCAAAGAAATGATTGACACAGAGCTCAAACACACAGAGCAGCTGGTCAGGGTAGGGGAGTATGAAATGTGAAACAAGGATCACAGGCAAAAAGCCAGCACTCCTGTCAAGTGTGTGATCTTGACTTAGCCACTCCAAGCCTCAGAGCTTAATTTACTCATCTGTGAAATGGGTTCATTGTACCTTCTTCCACTCAGTACCTTGTTCATCATGGCCTCTTCTCCACCATTGTACCTTCTGTTGTGCACGTTATGTGAAATAATGTATATGAAATCACCAACTCCAAAGCCAGGCTAGACCATAGGCTTTTCCATGACTAACACAGTAACAGATGTTTTCCTTGATATGAATCATGGCTAATTCATACATGACCAGCCATCACAAATGACTGAGCATTGCCTTTGATCTCAAGCTTAACATCTGTCATGGCATCAGAGTTTTCTGCTATTATGCCATTATATTACAATCCCCAACTGATCTCCTTGTAGTTACAAAACAACAACAACAACAACAACAAAAACCCTTATATAATGTGTAAATGCTTCAGAATAAACTTTACTTGACTGTATTCACAGTAATGAAATTATCAAACTTAAGATAAAAAGTAATTTAAAAGTAGGGAACAGTGAGACTATGCTGACCTAAGATGAAATCACAGAAATGTAAAGTAGCTTCCAGCTTTTACAGTAATATTCATAACACCTTTTTTTTTATTTGACAGACAGAGATCACAAGTAGGCAGAGAGGCAGGCAGAGAGAGAGAGGAGGAAGCAGGCTCCCTGCCAAGCAAAAAGCCCGACACGGGGCTCGATCCCAGGACCCTGGGACCATGACCTGGGCCGAAGGCAGAGGCTTTAACCCACTGAGCCACCCAAGTGCCCCCATAACACCTTTTGATAATCATGTTCTGTCATAGCAAAAGGAAATATTCACTGAAGACTTAAAAGAAAAACCTATATTGAAAAATACAGTTTATGAAGAACATTCCATGTACATTAGGAACCTCTTTTGCAGATGTGAAAACTGAAGCTTAGAAAAGCTAAGGAGCTTCTCCAGTGCCACACAGTCATTCAGTGCCCAAACAGAGGTCCCATCCTACCCCGCACCCCAGAGCCCATGCTTCTTCTCTCTAACCCCAGGCTCTTCGTGGTATAGCTACTTGCTTCCAAACTCTACCTCACCACTATTAGGGAAAATACCTTCCTGAGCCTGCATCACATTGTCTCCCTTTCTGGTTACTACCCAGAGGACTTGAGCACAAAGGCATGCTGGAGATTAGGATATTAGCCACACAGGCTATAGAGTCAGGGAAGAATCAGACGTGGCTGGAGGAAGTCAAGAAGACCCATGCCCTGTGTCCAGATGGGAGGGGCACATTCAAACATATTGAAGCAGATGAGGCTTCCTAAGGAAAAACCATCAGATGGATTCACAAGTGTATCAGCTTGCATCCCAAACAGAGGAAGCTCGTGCTTCTTGTCCACTTGGCTCAGGTAATCTGCAGACAGAGGCTGAAGCAGAGGAGCCAATATCCTGTGCTCCTGGATCCTGCAGAAGTCAAGCAGGAAGCCAGACCTTAGCCAGAATACTGGAGTTGGAGCTGAGCTCTGGACTCAGAGTGAATAGCAGCATCGGGCAGAGCATAGGGAGGGGCTCAGTTATACCACTTGGGGCTCACTAGAGGCTAGGGAAGCAGGAATTGGATACCAGACAGAAGAATAACTCAAGACCCTGACAGGTGAGGATGCTGACATATCTCCTGCCCTGGTTAAAACCGGTCCAGGAAGGATGGGAAAAGACTCCCCCAGGGGAAGAGGTCTAGGCGAACATAGCTAGAAAAGGTTGAGGAAGAAGGGGCTCAGTGCTCATTCTGCCCCCATTGCCCTCTTCATCTCCACCCTATGAACACTGTGTTGTTGTTGTTGTTGTTGTTGTTACTATTATTAAATTATATGTTCATTTATCAAAAAAGAGTCATTGAGTTCCTACAATGTCCAGTGTATGTACCAGGTGGTGTTTATCTGATAGTAAGTGCACCACCAAGGATAAGCGCAGGCTGTGAGAGAGCACACTGGCGATGGGCAGCGGGGAGTGGGACCAAGACGAGGCAGGGGAGTCACTCCCTATAGTAACAAACTTTAAGGGAACACCAAAAACCTTAGCAATCAAGTAAATAAGGCAATATTTTAATGCAATATTTTAAAAAGTCAAAATAAATGCAACTATGATTAATAAAATAAAAAAATCTCAAAATGAAAAGAGAATCTGGTAACAGAAACGTATGAAGAAGAAGCCAAAATCACTCACTCTTCCATAGCTGGGGGTACTACTATGGTGGGTTCTTCCTGCCTGCCTTTAAATCTATATATATTTTCACACATCTGAATGTATGATGGGAGTGATGGCTCTCCCCTTGAATCCTTCAGAGTTATGTTTCAATCCTTTATCACTCAGCGGTGTTCTCAGGTATGTATTGTCCTGGGCAGGGTTAAGTAGCAGCTGATGCTTCCAGCACAGCATGCTTGCTGCCACCCCTACTGTGTTTCTCACTTGTGCTGTGTGTCCTCCCAGGGAGCCTTGCTTGCCCTCATTCTCAGGAACTAAGTGATAGAGACCCACATGTTATTCACTTCCTGTATTGTGAAAGCAGGAAAGGGAAGTGTGGGCCATGATGTCATCTTTAAACTTCTCCCTCCACACATGGCGTGCCAATTCCACCCACTGTTGGCCAAAGCAAGTTACCTGGCCACACCTAACCTACAGGGGAGAGAGGGGGGCAGCTCTGCCATGCCTTGCGATCAGAAAGAAGCCATCTGCTGGCCAAACCAGGACAGTGAAGCATTCTTGCCCCTTTGGCTACTGTGGAGGGAGACAGGCACCAGATCTGCCATTCCAACAGCAAAGAGAGAGGCATGCCATATGGAAGAGCAGAGAAGGCTGGGCAGCCAAAAATTGGCAACTGTCCAGGGTGCAAACCCTTCAGCTACCCAAGGTTCCCATGCCTTTTACACAGGTGTTCTCAAAAGAACACACCTCCAGTTAATTTTTTCCTATTTGTTTTTTTTTAAGATTTATTTATTTATTTATTTGACAGAGAGAGCGAGAAATCACAAGTAGGCAGAGAGGCAGGCTGAGAGGGGGAAGCAGGCTCCCTGCCGAGCAGAGAGCCTGATGTGGGGGCTCGAATCCAGGACCCTGAGATCATGACCTGAGCCGAAGTAGAGGCTTAACCCACTGAGCCACCCAGGCGCCCCTTCCTATTTGTTTTTTAATTCATTTTTTATTCTTTTTTAATTAGTAGACTTTCTTTTTTAGAGCACTTTTAGGTTTGTGGAAGTACCGAGCAGAAAGTACTGAGTAGAACTCCCTCATACCCCCTTTGGACACACATGGAGCTTCCCTAATATGAACATCTTGCATTTGTGTGGTACATTTGTGATACCTGAACTGAATTGGTTGGGGTGCTTAGCCAGGGAGGAGCCCGACTCTTTGTGGCAAGGAGTCTGAGCCCTTGGTGGTCCTGCCTTTATGGAATGGCAACCATTTTCAGTTAACCCTAGCCAGTGTCTTGGTGATCCACAGAGGCACAGCAGAGAATGCCAGAGGCTGCATCCCTATTCCCCTCCAAACAATTTGTAGGAAATAGCTTTTTCACCTTGGAGGGTCAGGATCAATCATGGCACTACAATCCACTTCCTTGCCAGTTAGCTCTACAGCATGAGGAACCCTGAATGGCCAAGTAGTAGCATTATTCCCACTGGGTGGATGGAGGAAACAATCCTTTCTAGGGCACTACAATCTCTAACACAGAAGATCCTACCATCATGACAACACGAAGAAAAAAAAATACAATCAGTTTATCAGGGATACTTACGGAATATTACACATTCCCTTCCATTTCATTGTTCTTATACCCACATATATTAGTTATAAAAGAAACAGCACCATACATTGGTCTCTGGCTAAGAGTATTAAGACAGCCGTAGGACAACACCATAACATCACATGGTGTTATTCCCTGGCTGGCACAGATCTGTGTTTTCAGTAAAACATTTATGTTAGTCATGAGGATGATCACTTATACTCTGATTATCCTCTCCTTCCAGAAAGCTAGTAGGAAAGTCCTTCCTCCTTCCCTGGAACTTAAGTTTGCCTAGTACCCTGATGTGACCAATGATACATGAGTGGAAGTGATAATGCCCATTAGGGTATACGTTACCCTATCTTTTTTTTTTTTCCTACCTAGGTAACTGTGGAAACACTAGTGAGAATGAAGACTTCATCCTCAGGCTGTATTGGACCTGAAATGTGAATGGGAGATAACCTATTGTTGTGTTGGGATTTTTTTTTATTATTATTACTTCACCATAACTTAACCTATCCTAACTGATTCACCATTCCTTCTATAAGGTCAGTTGTTTTGGGGCCATGGGGATGATAAAGCCAGTGAAATTAATTTGTTATGAAGTGATTCCCTTCAGAGACAATGCTGTGGTAGTGAATAAAGCATTCAGTTATCCCATGGATAGTGGGGCTGGCAGAGAGCACAGTCACCAGGAAAACCAAACCCAAAATCAGAGTGTCTGTTTCAAGAAGGACAGATCACTGTTCCCTTGTGGTGGAATGGGTCCAATGTTATCAACCCACCATATGGAGCTGTTGGTTGGTCCCTTAAAATACCATATCAGGAGATAAAGTTTGAATAATTTGCTAGCAAGTAAACCACACAACAGTGGCAATGGCCAGGCTTGCCTTGATAAAACAGAGTCCATATCATGGATCCCATACATAGGCTTGATCATCAGTTCCGAGGCCACTTGGATGTTTTTAAACATTGATCATTGGAAGAAAGAAGCTAACAAAGATCCCCAGGGTGAGTCATCCCATCTGCCTGATGACTGAGAGCAGCCCCTGCAGTGGGGATCTTTGGGAGGACTTTCAAGTGAGTTGAATGTTCTCAGCTTCTGGGCTCATTTCAAAAGGACCAGCCTTTTACCTCAAATCTCTTTGTCTCTAATCCTCCCACATGCTCACTTGAGGTTCTTGACTTTCATGCCATGGTCCATTCATCAGTATGGCTCCTCATCTCTCACCATTTCTTCACGCCTGGTTGCCACAAAAGCAGTCAGTGTGAGCACATGTGCTCTTGGTTATTATTTTCCTCCAGTTAAGGTTACTTCCCACCAAGTAGACAAGACAATTGTCAAAGTTCTGCCTTTAGAAGGTTTTTGCTTCTCTGCTTTCCTTTAGGTTATCCTGAATAAGAGCTTAACACACCATCAGTCCACTGTCACATGGCACTGACACATTTTGCAGATATATAATATATGCATATATGGTATTTGTGATAATTGAACTGAGTTGGTTGAGGTATATAATGTAATTATATATAATATATGGCATATATATTATATATATTGTGCTCCATTTTTCTTCTCCTCTGTAACTGCCACAAGTGTGAGTTGAAGAAGGGGTGGCATTGTGAGGGAAGTAGGATTGTCAGCTACTAGCTCATGCCAAGTGCCTGTGTCTACAGACCTTGCCTGTACCAGCCCAGATCTTCCAATGACTGATGGAGCAATGCTGGGTGCACCTGTCTCCATGGCACCTGCCTCCCTGGCAGGGAACCACCTGGCTCGTGGCTGGCAACCTAAGTGACATGACCAGCTCATGCTCATTGGCATGTCAGAAGCTATCTCCAGAAGAAGAGTCCTTATGTGCTCAAGGGGATGTGGCTAGGTTCCAAAATCCACAGGAACTCTGCTGTGACAGTGTCCAATTGAGGCCTATCACTGGCCCCTCACAGAGTTTCAGAAGGGCTGTCCATGCTGGATCAAAGAGATTCATAGGGGCCTCACAGCTGGCCCCCATGTGCTGTTCCAAGTGTGTGTCTTATGATAAACTAAAAAGTCTCTAAAGAAAATAAGCTAATAGCAGTAAAAATAAATTTAAAAGATACAAGTCCTGAAGTTTACAAAATTAATTTTCAAAGCAATGAAAAAAATAAGCAACTGAAAACGCTTTTAAATTTAGAAAGGCATAATGAAGTAGCATCCCCTGAGGTTATGAACAACGAAGATGCCATTAAACAGAATTAAAGGATACAAAAATAGAGGTTTAAAATGATTCAAGAGGAATAAAATAAAAAATAATTTAATGATTATGGAAGAAAGCTGGAAATGATGGAGAGATTGTAATGCAAAAAGATAGCAACTCCAATTCCAATGCTTTTCTAGACGAAGATACAAAGAGTCCTACAATGGTCCACACAACCCGTCTAACCTCTAGCTTGGTGGGGAGACCAAGTCCTGTTCTCAAGAGGGTACCAAATCAGATGCTTGGCTTCCTGCCTTACTACAGCAAAGACTGGGAGCTGGTAGCCATCGTAGCTTTGGCAAATTCACCCGCAGCAGGACCTTGGCCCATATCCCCCACGTCCCCAGAGATGTGCCCATACCCTGGTCTGGGCATCCGTCCAGGAACAAGGCAAGGCCATGTACCATGGTGTTACTGCTACCAGTCCCCCATTTTCGGAGACCTCACTTTTTCTCCACTAGTAGGTTACGGAGCGCTGAGGATGGCCTGGTGGCTCTTGGGCCCAAGGATGACCTGAGATGTTAAGAAACTTGAGATCTCTGTTCACAGCACCTGGGGTTTCTCCGGCCACTGAACCTTGGCGAGCTGCCTCTCCATTTCAGCTGGTGGTACCCGGGGTGTCTGAGCCACAGCCTGACAACTCCAAGCCAACTCCTTTTAAACCTTGCCTGCCTGACATGACAGTCGAAACTCACCTTGCTTCTGCAATCAACAGCTGGCCCCGGGGACTCTGGACCTTGCTGTGGTTCCTTGAGTAAGACATGACTTCTGATGTGAGGAGGTGGGGCCACGGGGCACCTGCCAGGGAAGACCCTGGAGCCTGGGCAGGTGTCTAGAAGGCATGTGCTATACGGTGTTCTAACCAGCAGAGAGAGAATGACATGTACACACATGGCGGCAGAGATGAGGTGTGTAAGGGGAAAAAAGTACAACAGATGTGAGTTCATAAAAATTCAAAGCCACAAAATATAAGGAAAATGGTGCCTACTTTAAAAATGTGCAATTAGTGAACGTCATTCAATAAGTGAAGAAAGATTCAAAACAGAATAAGTAAGCCCAAAGAAAAATAGCACAGCCAGCAAGACGGCCTCTCAGACTGCATTGAATCTAAAAGCCAGTTTGTGTACACTTAGCAGCTGTGTGACCCAGGGTGATTACAAAACCTCTCTGAGATTTGTCACCCTGTCTACAAAATGAAGAGCTTGCACCTTTGTGGGGGAGAATGTGACGTGCTGGGTGACGGGCACAGAGCACAGTCTCTGGCTTGAAAAATCCTTTGCGTTTGTACTGTTAGACTTTTTACAATGGTTTAGAATGAATTCTGTTGGTTTAAATTGTTAACCTCTCTGATGATTTAAAAATGAAAATAATGCCACACAAATTCTCATATATTGAAAGGGCAAAGATTTAATAAAATCAGCATCTTCCCTATCAGACAGATGGAATATTTCAAAGCCCATTAGTAGGAGTAGAAATCGGTGTCACTTTTCGGGTGGGCAGTTTGGTGATGCGCACCAGAACACAAGAATGAGAACAGACCTGACCATATATTCCCTTTCTTACTATTTATTCTGCAGGAACAAAAAGCTGTGTTAATATCTATGCATGAGGTTACTTATCACCACATTATTTATAACAGTGAAAAAGTCGAAACAATGTGGGTGTTTGAAAAACGAGCTGCTGTTATCGTGGGTCATGCACAGGCAAGAAAGATCATGAGTGTGTGAAAATTATACTGCAGAACCATGATCAGTAACGAGAAACACCGTGGCAATCTGTTCAGAATGCAGCAATTAATATTTTTCCCCTTGACATTATGTCCTCATTCACCCTTCACTTGCAAAAGCATCTCCCCTGTCTCCTGCTTCCCATCTCCGGTTCCCTGTGAACCCCAGAGGAGGTTCCACTGCCAGGCTCTATTCTTACCTGCCCAGCTCCCTAGCTCCTGCCTGGCTTCCCTCTGCTCTCTGCACGTTCCTCTGGACAAGAGCATTGGGATTCCAGGCTTCATGGTACAGTAATTCTCCTCAATCTGTCATCTGATTGACTGCCCTCCTCAGCTGCACTTGTGCAGATAACTGCTAACTTATTAGTGTACACACCAGAAGACCCTCAAAATCAGGATTGCTCACTTTCCTAACCGGTCCCTAACTCAATGCACACTGTTCCCTGTCTCAAGGAATGGCTTCACCTCGAACCGCATTCTGCAACGCCTGGAAGCTGCCAGGGGCTCACCCCATCCTCGCCAGCCCCATCGAGCCAGCCACTGGTCCTCTTGCTCTGACCCTGCATCTCCTCCACCCCTCCCTGGTGCACAGCCCTATGAGGGTCTTTGTCCTCTCTAGCTAGATCGCTAACAGCCTCCTTTCCTGCCTCCCTGTTCCCCTTGATGGAAACCAAGCAGTTCGTGAGGACAGCAAATGGGGAGTAGACTGTCCTGCTACAATGAAATGTAATTGTGCCATTTGCCCACTCAAATTTTTAGTTAATGTCCCTCCAAAGCCTGCAAGCGGTTCCTGGCGCCCAGGTGCACATGGAGCAGAGACACCTCGTCCTTCATGGCCACAAGGAGCTGCCGGCCCCACTGTCATGTCTCCCTGGTGCCCCCGGGATGACTCAGAGGCTCTTCTCTCTTCTCTAGTCTCCCCTCCATTGGAACAAATACCACCTGTGTTCACTCATTGGTGCAGCTGCCTCTGAAATGCTATTTAAGAGCAAGTCGGAGATTTTCTATCTTGTCCCACTGCCTTTCCCGGGGCCTGGCTCTCAGGGGCTCAGGGTCTTGGGTGTGCCTCTATCCCAGCTCCTCCCAGAGCACAGCTGATCTGTATGCATCTCTGCCTCCTTGACTAGATAGGACAGATAAAGACTTGTTGTACCCAGCACATGCATGCTGAGTCCAGCAAGCGACCCTCACAGAGGACAAGCACTGAGAGCCAACATGTACTGAAACAGTGAGTTAAAACTCACAGAGACCCCACCAGCACATGCTCACATGACTATCCCTAGATCTCCTCAGATTTTATAAATACCAGATGTGAGGGTGACCAAAGTAAGCCAAACCCCAAGGCCAGGTCAAGAAAGGAGACCTGGTCTGTGGCTTCATTTCCAGAAACTTCTTCCTCTGAGACCTCGGTTTATGCAAATGGCTTCAGCATTTGGCTTACGCTGCATGTGGCCTTCTCCTTCCTCGTGGCCCTGAATGCCCACACATTTAGGACACACTCTACTTATTCTTTATAAAGGCAGCATGGCTGAACCCTCAGAGAACTTTAGCAACTGTCTGAGTCAGACACAGGGCAAAGACCTCCTGGCCTTACCCTGTGTTCATCCTTCCACTGGGGTAACATGAGGGGACCAGGAGGTCAAGGGGACTCCATTTCCAGGCCAAAGCTGCATAGTTTTGCACAATCCATATAAAACAGATCAGATGCAGCAAATATTGAATTTTTTTTTAATTTTACTTTTTTTATTTACTTGACAGACAGAGATCACAAGTAGGCAGAGAAGCAGGCAGAGAGAGAGGAGGAAGCAGGTTCCCTGCTGAGCAGAGAGCCTGATGCGGGGCTCGATCCCAGGACCCTGAGACCATGACCTGAGCCGAAGGCAGAGGCCTAACCCACTGAGCCACCCAGGTGCCCCTTGAATTTTAACTCAGTGTCTCCAAACCAGAGATTGCAAACTGGTGGCCCAAGGCCCAGCCTTGCCTAGAGGACATTCCTTTGGCTGCAGTGTGCTCAAGTCATCCTACCTGAATGCCTGTAGAGAGACATCTCCCCACATCGGCCTCAAGTCCCGGCAGTCCCTCCTCTGGCCTTACTTGTTTTCGAACCCTCTGGGGCAGAGGGCAGTGACCATCTATGACCACACTGAAAGCAAGCGAGTGAGCTCCAGATTCTGGGGCTGAGCCCAAGGGTGGTCTCTGAGATGGGTCACCATGGCTGCTGGCTGTGAATGCATTTCTTCAGCCTGTTCTTCTCTGTCCACCTGGATACTCTGCCGTGAGAAATGTGGGGACCTCAGGCAGGGCCCAGGCACCAAGAAAGTGTCACTCTCCACACAGTCAGGGTGGTTACAAGACACGGGGGTCTGAGGGGCTCTGTGCTAGTGCAGCTCCTCCCTGAAAACCAAAAATTATTTTGGGGTCGGATTGAGAAACAACTTCTGCCGAACGAATGAGGGACTTGGGGTCCCAGGGAGACCGGAGACACAGGTCCTGTATTTTCATGCCAGTGGATGGGGGCTGGG